>MQRK01217149.1:0-12298 GCA_001938485.1 Girardia tigrina
CCGGGGGGGGGGTTGTGTGTCGAATGCCCATTTTCCCCCTACTCTCGAATTGAATTATTTTATCACATATTATATTACTGTAAAATAAGTCGGCAACAGCTCAGTTGCTTATATACTTGTTTGAAAATTTCTAAATTTATGAATGTAATTGGTGCATTGAAACAAAAGTATAATTTTCTTAGTAGGCCATAACATTTTTGAAATATATTTCTCATTTAAAAGTGGCCAGAAACGTTTGTGATACCCTAATGTAGAGTATTTTTAACATTTTAATTATAGCTTTCGTGTCATAATTTTTATTTTTGTAAAAATTTTATACTTAAAATTGATTTTAAATGAAATTTCAGGATAATATGTAATTCCAAAGACCTGGAAGAAATCGATTTATTCGGAAACGACATCGGTGATCTTGGTTCCAGACAATTATTAGAAGGTTTAATTATTAGGAAAGCTAATAAACTACCTCAAATAGGATTGAGAGTTGGACATCGTATTAATCAAGATACTTTTGATCTTATCAGTAAACTTGCTCCAGGAGCAAAGAAAAAGAAAAAAGGAAAAGGAAAAGGAAAAAAATAAATAAATAAAAATGTTGTGTAACGGGATTTCATGTTTCTAACTAGGAAGGTTAGATAATGACGACAATTGTGATTGGGTTAGGATTTTAAATTGCTCATGTTATATAAGTGACAATATCCAGTGTATATAAAATGTATTAGATCATCAATAAACGAAATCTAAATGCTTCTTAATCGACTTAGTGTGAATAATTTATGTTTATATTTATATATCTGTTGGTGTGAGAGCAGGCGCAGTGCGGTCGCGGTGTCCCGGGGTTGGGAAATCAGTGTTTCCGAGACGAGGGGGGAAAGAAAGACTTATCTCACCATTTGTAACATAAAATTTTTCTATGGCCTTTTTTATTGGTGTAATCGGTAATAAGTTCTCAGCGACATTAATTTTTTCACGCAACTCGTTTTCAGATAATTCCAGCAATTTAAAAGTGTCATTCAAACGCAATCTGTTGTAATTATCAATCGATTCCAGATCTTTATTGTCGTCATAATCAAGTAGCATCAAATTGCGCGATTCATGCCATTGGTTTTTTTACTGACATTCGAATTTTCAGCCAATTCATTTCTGATGGGATTCTCACTAACCACTCGACAATCCGGATCGTTTCATTCACTCATTATTAATACATGTTGTTTTGAATTTCGCTCCAAATTTTCGATCGCAGGAACAACCGTCTTTTTTACCAATTCACAATCAATTTATTAAACCAAATACTGACAACTAATCTCAAATTTATTTAGAATGAAATCGAACAAAAATCTTCAACATTTTTCACGCAATATCAAATCATTAACAATTACCATTTCAATTAATTAATTTTGATGTGCGTAAATTGTCAATTTTGAAAGAATCATTGGCATTGAGTTGCGAGACATCTTCGTTCATATTAATTGATGCTTCATTGAAATTAGAATTCAATAATTTGATTTGAATTTTTAAATTTCGACATTTTTCACTAATTTTGACAAGAAATTCCGATAAATCATCTTCAAAAATTTTTTTAAACGATAGACAAAGATAAATTCAATATTCTACTTTTGAAAATTCCAAATAATATTTTGGTTTCCATGATGGAACCTCAATTTGATAGAGTTGCAACTCGGGACGAATCGAATCAAAGTTTCATTTTTCGTATTATTACTTGACTCATTTTCGCAACATTTCTTCAATTTTGTTTCACGATTGTTATGTAATGAATTTTTATTTTTTTTAGGGGTTTACTTCGATATCGGCACCCAATGTCAATCGAACAATATCTGTTCATTTTCATGTATGTTTAAATTGCTAAATTGAAACTTTCTTTGAGGTAAACCTTCGGAGAGTGTTAGAAATTATTGACGGTTTTATAATTATATTTGCATTGCTTGAATCAAATATCATATGTGACCAGGAATAATTTTGACCCTTTTCAGCTCTATTTTAAATTTAATTTGTATGATTTTATTTTACTCTAATATTTATTAAGTAAAATACAAAAATATTGTTTTATTTAAAAGTATTGACGTTTTATGAAAAGATCAACCTTTACTGCAGCGGCAGACGTCATGATAATTTCCAAAACATAAAAAAGGTGTGTGGGAAATTTTATGCGAAATTAAGAATTAGCTTTGGAGAAATGCAAATATAAAATTATCTTCTATACATACTTCGCGAAATCTACCAATTTTGTACCACTATCTATCGTTATGCAGATTACTTCCAATTAAAAACTTTGGGAAGAATTGGATGACAACCTACTTCGAAATGACTGGCATATCACATAAAGTGGTCCTTTGTATTTATTGATCCATCAACTAAAGACGCTATGCTTTTTGGCTACAGCTCAACAAAAATAACTGAGAAAATCTACGTTTATGTTGATTAGAAAAAGCTAGTCCTGCTGACAAAAAAAGAACTCCTCAACTGTTTTCAGGAAGAAACTTAGGTTTAGTTGGAACCAATTTTGACAAAGATGGAAATTAAGACCTTGGTTTCGTCCGATGAGAAGCAGATCATGGCTGTCAGGCAATACCTTACACCTGGAAATACTGAATTACCCCTGAATTTCACCCATAACAATAAATTTTCTTAGCAGTAAGATAAGCAGGTTAACATTAAATTGTGATTACTTCATACTCTTTTTATGAAAAATTGTTCTCTAAATCAAACAGGACTTTGAGAAATGATAAGTGTCCTATTTGTACATGTATAATCAGTTGCTATTATTGTAAATGTAAAACACTGATGTGTAAATAAACTTTCATTGATGAGGGGAAAATTCCACTCTTCATGTGTTACGACGAATACCCCGATCAGTTGGCAGCTGGTATATGACTACCACGGAAACTTTGTTATTCTTATTTTTTCGTCTTTTGTTGAAAATTTAATAAGTCTCAATAATTTCTAGTCACACAAAATATTTATAAAGTATAAAACTGTCAAATTGTTTTGAAATATTTGATTGTTTAATAAAAAACATAAATTATTGCAAAAGAAATCTTATCAAATCTTATCTTTCAAAATTGATTTGAGAGAAAAAATATTTGTTTGTATTTCTTTTATTTGAAAAATTGGAAAGCTTTTTGTATCTCAATGGTTTTACGTTGGTAATTAAATTGTTCTCAAACAAGAACTTCGACCACGTTCAAATTGTAAAAAAAGTAGAAATGTCAAATACTTTGATTTATTTGTTTAAATTTTATTTAAAATATCAATGAAACAAACTCTAAAAGTTCAAAATTAAATCACATCAACATTTCGATAATTATAAATTTTTCAATTTTAAAAAGTTCAGAAATAAAATATGTTTCGACTTAATTCCGTTTGGAACGGCTATATGGTTAGGAATATCAATTTCCCCGAATCCACTTTAACATGTCATTAACCGTTTATATGCGGACCCCATTAAACCTTTGCCTTTCGTGTTAAAACTTTTAAAACAATCTATATATGCTCTAACTAAGAAAATTATGTGGTTAATTCAGCGACCCAATCAATACCGAGAGAGAATAATAGGTGTCCTTTTTATAGGACAGCCATATTATTAGAGTACTAAACTTTTTAATACACAGCAATAATATAAAAAACACGCATCACTAAGCTATTGAAGATGAAGGATGAAGAGTTACAGAACACTGAATGCACTTAAATTTTGCCTTCTGGTGGCATTCTATCTTTTTTTGTCAATAACTTTTTGTCATCAAATGGAGCAGAAATATAGGCTTGTTTACGTGACGTACTGATATCAATAGAAAGAGAAATGCTTGCTTAATCAGAAAATCGTGTTTAAGTGAAAAAATATAGTAGTAGGTCACGACTACTGTCATTTATATGAGTGTCCTTTAAAAAGGACAGCCGCATGAAAACGGTTAATACCTATTTTAAGATTAAACATTCCAATTTCCATATTTATTGTTATGAATTACCTGGTGAAATAATTAGATTTTGTGTAAGTGTACGAAGAAAGAGTCTGTACACTTATTTCACTCCATGCATGAAGAATTGCTGCTTTCAACTCAGTCACTGTCTGATACTGGCGATTATGATGATGAACCCGACGGACTAAGTTTCGCGACGGGTTCTCTATGGGGTTGCAGTCCGGCGAACAAGCTGGTCAGTCCAACACGGCAATATTTTTCTCCAAGAGTCAAGCTTTGGTGCTTCTACAGCGATAGACGCTGGCATTGGCTGGGAAAATCATCCCCCGTCGTTGATAATGTCGAATAAATGGAAGGATGCTTTCTTTGAGTACGCACTGATATTCCTCACTATCCATTTTGGACGAAGGAAAGGACAATGGAAGTGTTACTTCCTTGCAGAAGGCTCCACATACCATCACACTACCGCCACCAACATTTCTGCGAGAAAAAAACTTAGGTTCCTTACGCAGGTCACGCCAATACCCATTCACTCGATCAGAACCGTCCAAGGTGAATTTTTTTTCGACGCTAAATATCACTTAGCAAAATAAAAATATGAGAGGACTGCATGAATTAGCGTGAAAGTCTGAAAATCATGAAAAAACTTACTTTAGCCCAATCGCGACCTATGTTGACTGGGCAGAAATCAAGTCTGGCTGCTTTATGGAGATCCTTTAGACAAGGAGCAAGTTTCATCTTTGATGTAATGATATTTGAATTGCGTTTAAGTGCTCTTCAGATGGTCATATGACAGACATCCAGATTCAGCTCATTTTTAAGTTCTAAACAACCCTTATATGTGTTTGAGGCAGCATCAACTATTCGCCGCTGAGCACGCAATGAGAGCTTCCTCTTTCGCTCGATGGGTTTTGTCACACAATACTGCTGAGAATTTCTCAAATAGTTGCGCACAACTTGATCTGATCAGGAAATTCGTCTGATTATTTCTTTTTTAGACAGGTTTTCCATACGCAATGCCATGATTCGCCCTTTTCATACTCAGACAATTGTTTATTCGAAATTATTCGAATAATCATGATTAAAAACAGAAATAAGAAAACCAATTAGAACGATGGCAAACGATGAAAGACCTTCTGAGAGTCTTAATGACTCTAAATGTAATTGCAATAAAGATTTAAATGAGACTTGTTTAAATGTTCTTAATAATATCAACATTGAGAAGATTAGCACAAATATATCCTAGTTATACTGAATTCATGCAGCCATAAGAAGTGACACGATAAGCAAAGAAGTGTTCTGTCACTCATCGTCCCACAATAATCCAAAAATTGAAATTCCAAGAATCAAAATCCAATTAAATCGCAACCAGCAATTTAAAAAAAATCTATAATTAAAAATGATTTGATTTTGTTTTTAAACATGTATAGGCTGTGTCGTAAAAAACGGCGTTTTCTCTGAATCATCGTATAGCCAGGGGGTGATCAAATCCAGACAGCTCGAATAAGTCCTATCGAGAAAAAGTTTATGGCCAATGTCGCAGTGAGTGTTTATGGCCAACACTACTTCAAGGTTCTTGATCGAGACCAAAGTGTTGATTCTAACCTCTATATCACTTTTCTCAATGAAATGGAAGCCAGCTTCTCAAATTCCAGGTTCATCTATCCAATACGAATGCAAGACATGCATCTCATTCACGACAATGCGCGATCACATGAATCCCAATCAATGAAAACTTACTTGCAGAACAAAGGTGTGAAGATGCTGAAGCAGCCGCCGTATTTACCAGACTGCAATCTATGCAACCATTACATCTTCCCACGTTTGGAAGCGCTTATAAAAGACAAGTATGAAACAAAAGAAAAATTGGAGGAATATCTTCGACACCACTTGCCCACATTTCATGGAGAAAGGATGAAAGGGTCTGTTGAAAATATGTGTATGGACCTACAATGGACCTCTATTCTTGAGAAAGGAGGAGATTATCTATAGTGTTTATATTAATACACGTATTTAAAAAACGTTGTTTTTTACGACACGGCCTATAGTAAAATTCGGGAGGCACGTTTTAAATAAAAATTTAACCATTAATTCTTGAAATTCAATATTTATTTAAGACATGATGATTTTCAAGAAACACAAATCGTCTCGAGTGACTTTTTTATCATATTTTGGACCTCAGCCGTAGGGCCATGGTTACAACCAATTATGCAGAAACTTTATGGCTTGGTTTTTTTATTTAGTAGACTACTAGTAACATGGATTAGCTTGACATTATAAATTTCCTGATAAAAGATATTTTATTCGCAAAAACATTTTGTCGTGTGATTCTGTTGTTTTTAATCTGTTTGTATCTCATGTTACTACTGCAGCCTTCTGTGGAACTGCCGACTGAACCTCGTCGTCAAGAGAAGAAAGCCTATATCCAATAAGAAGCCTGGTTTACTTTCATCTGCTTGGTTGCTGAAAGCTGCTAGCAAAGCCTGTCGTCTTTAATGTATTTACAGAGGATCCATTGGACGAACTTTCGACCATTACAACGTTCATAGTACGTGGATGTTTCGTGATCCCTTTGAGTGGTTGTTGAAGCATTGAATTGGTTCCCAAATTCATTTAAAGATATATTGATGGCAACGCGGCTGCTTTATTTTTCTGGTAAAGTCGTTCATTCAGAGCTAATTGTCTCTCGGATTTTACGAAATCTCCAGAACTCATAGAAAGAGAAATTGAATTAAGAGAACTGATATCGAAGTAATGATCGATCTTTTTTACAGATTATTATATATACGCTAGTGGTGAAAAGAATGTACCACTGTGGAGTGCACTTGAGGCGGAGAATCATAACGTTGAAGGGGTCAACTGTCAACCAACCTCGACTAATGTTAAAAGATGATTTCCAATTCATGGAAGTATTTGGTGCAAAGATAGAAATTTTCTTCCCTAAATATAATATCACTATTTGCAAAGAATCATAACAAAGAAGTAAGTGGTCTGGATTTACTCTTTTTTATGTTTTTAGGATTTTATTAATAGAAACAAAGTCAAAATACTGAAATAATAAAGCCTAAAAATATGTTTTAGTTCAATTCCACGTCCACTCTGTCTATAAGTTTAACTAAAATCATTTTTTTCAAACAATGACGTCCTTATTTTTAAATTTATTTTCTAAAATTAAAGTTCACTCTTAAGTCAATTAATTTTGATCTTTTTTATTTGAAATCCTCGAACATCAAACAAATAAACAAACAAAGGATATTTTAAATAAACGCCAACAATTTATTCAAAGATACGAAGCACGAGGGATAAAATCATAACCAAGTTTTAAATAGGCTTGTAATCCAATTTGCTTTCCAATTTTTTACTGTCGGCGAGTTTCCGAACGGCCTTCATGAAGTCCTCCTCGATGATGTACTCGCGCTCATTGCGGATCGCGAACATGCCTGCCTCTGTGCACACGTTCCTCAAATCGGCTCCGTTGAATCCATCAGACAATTTCACAATGGCTTCCCAATCTAACGCGAACATGATTCAATACATTACTGAAGCGGGATGTTTTATTTCTTTATTTCAATCAATTTTTGTTACTGAAGGAACACAAATAAAGTGTTTATGCTGTAAACATTGCGTCATTGGTTGGATCAGTTTGAGAAACGAGAAATTAATGAAGATTAATTGACAGCGGTTGTGGAATAATATCCATCACAAACAACATGTATATTAGAGATAAGGTTTAACTTTTCCCAACAAATACTTGACCATTGGAAACGAATTGAAAAAGAAAAAAAGCAAGACAAGAATATCACGATTTTAATGAAAATCAAAAAAATTAACTTCAGCGGCATTTTGCATGGTACATACGATGAAAGTGGATCGATTTTGAATACTAAAAACGATAATTGTAAGGCATGGATTTATCATGAGTTCATGAAACCTAATAAATTCCCTATAACTGATAAAAATATACTGTTTATTTTTGAAAAAGCGCACCGGTGCGTTTATTTAGTCACCTAAATTTATTATATGTGTTGTCCATCAAATGAGAAGATAGTTGTAATGATAGAAGAGGCCTGGAGCTCATTGTATTATCAAATCATTTGATACTTGCGGTGTTACTACAGATGATGTTAACGTAGTTCATTGCACAAACGTTGGAGGAATAACACGTGGGATCCGGGAATCTGTAGTGAGCTATACCACTAATAATGATACATATCTCAATGAAATCAGAACCGATGATGAAGTTATAAGTGATGATGTTAATGATGACTAATGGATTGCATCTGATAAGATATGATTACCTAATTTGCATTACACGTTCTTTTGTACTCATAGAATGAGAAGTGCTTTTTACATTTTTATTTAATATTATTTTCATTACTTTTTATTTAACCCTTTGAACCCTAAAGGCCGATAAACCGGCCAGATATTTTATATACAAACAAATACATTTTAAACTTTTTTTTGAGTAAGTTTGAAATTTAAGTGAACTAAACATAGTTTTCATACTAGCAATCGATTTTTGATCGATATTGTATTTTTAGTCAAATATTATTTTTTGATCACAAATTACTCATGAGCTCAGGGATATGGTACTAATACAATGAAAGTCTTAGGGTTCAAAGGGTTAAAACTAATAAAGATCGATCCCGTTTTAGAATTAATCGAACCATAACTTTCATTCTAAAACTAATCAGAATTTTACTAGATAAGAATTATTACCATTTAAGTTGCCTCAAATGATAAGAAAATCGTATACATTTATTCTGCATATTTAAATGGGGATGCGTTTATTAAAAGCGAGGTAACAAGGAGATTGCGCTTAATCGTGGGGTGCGCTAATTCGATAAAATACGGTATATATTTTTAATTTTCGCTTTACAACCAAATGGCAAGTATACTAATTTATATTTATTTCGTAGAGAACTACAGGCTACAAATATCGACTTAAATATTCCAGTGTGGAAGGAATACTGAGAGTTTTTTGCAGTCGGAGTCCCATTTGAAATAATGTTACTTAAATTATGTCAGTTATGGTGGAAAAATAACCGAACAGTTAAGGAAAACATCTTGGTATGTATTTCGGTTTGGTATACTTGTGGGATCACGGTACAATCCCGGACTGAAAAAACGTTGACAGAAAAGTTTGACACAAATTGCTATTTCGAAACCTAACACAATTAAAATGCATTGATAGGATACGACACCAGGCGTCCAGAAAATGAATATTCTTTTATTGCTCATGTCAAAGATATAACCAGATAAATTACAATTAATAAGGAATCAGAATTTATATTTATTACGAAACAATAGATAAAAACTTAATTCAATCTTATTCTAGTTAATTTATTACGGGATAATAGCGATTTTAATGGTGCAAAAAATGACTAATTGATGATTAGGTTTTAAATTATTTAATTCATCCACGTTGATGAAAATGTATTCATTGGGATTACAATATATATGTATATATAGAAAATGGAAAAACTATATATTATATATACATATGTATCTATGGAATTTAGAAACCTGTTTTTGCATGCTTTTTACACATCGATTTTCTTCAAACTTTGCACACTTAGTCATTCTCGATGACAATAAATGATTATGTAAAAATTTGATCGAAAAAAACTTTTTTAAGATCCCAAAATGGGAATGAATGGAAAATTCGGAGTTACCGAACAATATTAATTGCAAGATATCTACTTATAAATAATAAGTAGTTTATATTAATTTTAATCTGTTTTTTTAATTAATTTATTTTAAATTTTAAAATCTTTGTTGGCAAAGTTGAGTTCTGTGTGCATAAAGAATGGATAGAAAAAATTTAATTTTTTGATTTACTAATTTTTTATCAATATTCAAAATCTTATTACCAGCACCAGGGTTTTTAAGGTTTCCAGGTGGGTGTAACCTAAGAATGTGGGTGTACTGTATAGCATATTTATTTTTACTCAAAAATTGTTACATAACACATTCACACTGGATTTAAAGGGTTAAGAACAAAAGAATGTCTTATACTTATTAAATAAATAAACAATTATAAATGACCTTGTGTATGTGCGAGAGGGAGAGAGAGTGGGTGGAATAGCAGTGTGTGTATTTTTAATGAACATATAAATACCAATATGGCCTTAAAATAACTCTGACCAGCATAAGTTCGAGATTATATCTTTGTATTCATTTGCAGAGATTACGTGGCACCTCTCCTGGTATGGAAACAATTATTAACATAGCATTTAGATTCACTACAACTGTCAGAAGATCTTCCACCAATTAACGTCATTCAATTGGTTTTCATTTCTGTCTTTTCAATAATGATTCGAACAATTTCCTTTGTCTATTCACGTCTCCAAATTTCATACTCTACAACCGAATTGTACGTAAAATTTTTGAAAAATGTAAAGCGATGGATACAAAAATGTTGTACCTAATCTGCATCACTCTTTCCATGGAATTTTTAAAAATCTTTAAATCCTTCAGAATAAATAAGTCTTTCTCCTTTTGGATCTCAGCCGTTGGGCCGTGGGTGCACCTAATTATGCTCAAGCCTTCACCCCAGCTCTCTGTTTGTAGCCTCTTTTCTCAGACATTCCATACTCAATCCACTCCACTCTTTCAAATCAACTGTCCATTGTCGCTTGGTCTTTCTCCTTTCACTCTTCCTTCAATCATAACCTTTGCTAGTGCTTGTTTTATTATCTGATGTCCGTATAATTTCAGCTTTCTTCTGTTAATCATCTCTTCTATTGATTCCGGTCTTTTACCTAGAATTTCTGTCACTCTCCGTGTGATATTCAGCATTCTCCTGTCGCCCTTCATTTCGAACGAAGTCTATCCATGCTCTTCTGATTTATTGTCCAACTCTCACATCCATAGAGAAGTGTTTCCCAGACAACAGCCTTAGTGATTTTTATTCTGCTCTTGAGGTGGATTTCTTTCTGATTTCTTCGGTTCCCCAATTCTCTGTGATAGTAGAGCCTAAGTAACTCTTAACTCTTTCTAACTTCTCCCATTCAATGTCGATCTCAGTTTAACCTCGTTGTTATGGTGTCCTGAAACCATTATTTTGTTTTTTTGTCTGTTGATTTCCATTCCAAATTTGTTTGACGCTTTGTGCAATCCATTCGTAAGTTCCTGAATCTCTGCCTCATCATTGCCGCTTAGGTATATGTCGTCAGCAAATCGTAGGTTGGTTATTCTCGTTCCTCCGCAACTTATTCTAACATCGTATATTGCTTCCATAATAATTGTCTCAAGGAAAAGGTTAAACAGTGTTGGTGAAAGAATGCAACCTTGTCTTACTCCTACTGATGATTGAAACCAGTCGATAAATTGCTCACATGTCAACACTTTTGTCTTTACGTCTTTGTAAAAGCTCGTAATATGTTTTCCTATGTTGCGTTTATAATAGCTAGGATAAATAAAAAATATTACGTGAAAAAATAAGCAAAAATAATATGAAGAACATTGTATAAAAGTACATTAAATGGAACTGTTAACATTAAAATAAATAAATGATAATAAGTACCTATTTCACCGTGTTTAGAGAGTGATGAAGCGTGAATTTTCAAAACGTCCATTCTCGCTTGCTCATTCGGTAGAGGAATCTCAATCTTACGATCTAAACGACCCGGTCTTAATAAAGCGGGATCCAAAGTATCCGGTCGATTAGTGGCCATGATAATTTTAACTTGACCCAACGCGTCGAATCCATCCATTTGGTTCAATAATTCCATCAACGTTCTCTGAATTTCTCGATCAGCACTTGTGCCTTCAGAAAATCGTCGGCCTCCGATGGCATCAATTTCATCCATGAATATGACACATGGCTCGTGATCGCGAGCATAACTGAACATTTCTCGAATCAATCGAGCACTTTCCCCGATATATTTATCCACTATTCCACTCGAAACGACCTGTTACATGAACCGATGAGAGGTAATCCTAATTGTTCAGAATAATTTACTTTCAAGAAATTAGCGTCTAGTTGAGAGGCCACTGCACGAGCTAATAATGTCTTTCCTGTTCCGGGAGGGCCATACAAGAGACAGCCTTTTGGGGGTGTTATGCCAACCCGTTGAAACAATTCTGGGTTTAGAAGAGGTAATTCTATAACTTCACGAAGCTCTCGAATTTGTTCCGCTAAGCCTCCGATCTAAAGTTCGCGTGTTATTTGATGTATTCAAACAAATTAAAGCCTAGTAGATAGTGGAAAATTTGTTAGTTGTACTCATCAGCAACATATTTATTAAAAATAATATTATTAATAAAAAAATTTTTTATAAAAACAACCACGTTTTTCAAGCATTACCAATGCACTAAAAAGAGGAAAATAATTTTTTTCTAGACATGTGAGAAATTTTATA
>MQRK01217149.1:12348-22852 GCA_001938485.1 Girardia tigrina
AGTAACAATCGATTATTTCTATGCCCCACGTTTTTGGTTAGGTATAAAATTTCTCACATGTCTAGAAAAAAATTATTTTCCTCTTTTTAGTGCATTGGTAATGCTTGAAAAACGTGGTTCTTTTTATAAAAAAATTTTTTATTAATAATATTATTTAACTATTTTTAGTTATCATTTAGGAATTTTTTTTCAACATTTTTTTTATCAAATTGTATTGTCATCGGAAGCAAGCCTGTATAAAACTTCATTCATGAAAATAAACGAAAAGATTGCTATTTAATACAGTGTAATAATTTATAATAATTTGCTATTTAATAATTTGTAGATAATCCTAAGTGGTTTTTTGCAAAAAAAATTAGAAAAAATTATTTTTTTTCAAATTTTTTTTATCAAATTGTATTGTCATCGGAAGCAATCCTGTATAAAAAAATTCAGCTGAATTGGATGACTGAAAGTGGTCGAAAAATCAATCGCAAGATTTGTTCCAGACAGACAAACAGACAGACAAGAAAGCAAGCTAATAAAAACGTGGTAAAAATGCCTAAAAGACAGAGACATTTGAAGAAACTTAAATAGTATATAATACAAGGTATACTTTGAAAATGTGTGCAAAATAAATACACGGTTGTTTTATGTTTATATAATGTATAAAAACGCTCTACTGTAAAATTCACTTTGATATAAGAAATATGCGAATTAGTATGTTAACAGTAAATTTTAGATACATCCCTGAAATCAAAATTGGTTGAATTAATTAGCTACAGCAAAAATCAAATGTTTTTCAAAGATATCATTGATAAATTACCAGATTTGAAGTCATTAATTAAATGTGCAAAAAATTTACCATCTACAATTAGATTGTTCTGAAAGTAAGGTAAATTGGAAAATGAAAAATCAAATACAATAAATGGCGACAAAAACAAAAATCAGATAAATAATAATTATGATAATATTGGTTTTGTTTTGAATGTACCCTATTCTGAGGGTTTCAGAAAATTCTAAAACTCTATTTTGAAACATGGTGTTTGGACATTGATTTTAGGATCAAAGGATTTGATCAAAATGGTTCAAACATTTTTTTGAACACAAAATCTTAAAATTACTTACATCATCTTTACTATTCAAATAATTCTTCTTATGTTGAGCAATATTGCTATCACTTTCGACTAAATTTAATTCATTAAATTTAAAAATGGTATCTAGGTCAAGTAAGATAGGAAGTTTGTTTAGTTGTAAATCTATCACTCCAACTGGGTTATGTTCCAATTTAGTTTATCAATATAAATGTAATGGGTGTGACGCCATATACATCGGAGAGACTTGTCGTCATCTCTGTAAACGAATTCAGGAACATAATCTCAGGGAAAGTGATAGCAATATTGCTCAACATAAGAATCGTTTAAATAGTAAAGTTGATGTAAGTAATTTTAAGATTTTGTGTTCATAATTTGATAATTACTGAGAGAGGGTGATGTTTGAAGCATTTTGATCAAATCCTTTGATCCTAAAATCAATTCAGTCTGATAACGGTTGATCCGTCGAAATTAATAGCAAAATACTCTGACGAAAATTTTTTGTTTTTTTAAAAATTCTTTGTCGTCATTTTTCAAACATTTACATGATATTTAATTATAGTAATTTTTTGGTTTTGTAACATGTGAAACATTTTTATTCGAATATATTTAAATTTATGTTGGTTTTTTAATATATTCAGGTAAAATATATTATTTTCTAATTGGAATAAATTATTTAAATAATATAAAAAAATTCTTTAAAAATAATATTTAAATTATTGAAAATAAAAAATATATTTAAAAAATCAAAAAACTAAGATTTAAAATTAAAAAAAGTATAAGAATTATAATATTAATCTGTGTTAAATAATTAAAATTACTAAAATTTAATTACAATTTTATTTTAGTTCAAAGTCTTTAGAGTATAATATGATATATTATTAAAATTATTTTAGCATTATTTAACTTTGTTTTGTTTTATTTTTTAAATATTTTATTTTTTTAAATTAATCATTTATAATTAAAATTATATTATTTATTATTATTAAATTGATAAAAATGATTTTTTTGTGTTGCTGAGAAATAATAATTTTGGATTTATTATGGTGAACCAAAAGTCTTTTCGTATTTTCTACGTCGTTTTGTGCAATTGTTTCTTATTACCAAATAAAGATATTTTATATACATGTTATATGTTTTTAAAGCTCTTGAACTGCTCTATCACAATGTATATATTAAAACTTCTAATTAGTCGTTAATATAATTTTTATGGTCTTTTAGAAAAATCATGGAAAATGTTGAAATTCCTGTTCTTTTACGCCATTACTTGAAACAGGGCTTAAACGCAACTGTAGCAACAAAGAAAATATGCGAAGTTGAAGGCGATAATGTGGTCTCAAATCGTACTGCACAAAATTGGTTCAAAAGGTTCAATGAAGGCGACATTGACCTCGAAGACTAATAATTTAGGTTAGTGTTACGGTTAGGTTAGTCAGCAATTTACAAAAAAATTTTAAACATTTTTACAAAATCCTCGACAAATTTTACAATGTTTTATTCGTGATTTTTTTGTTTAACCTGTTAACTGGGCGTTTTCTCTACTATTATGTTATTTATAACGTCTCGTATTGATTTTAAGTATGTTTTAAATACGCAAACTTGATGTAATTATGCTTTATTCTTAACAAGTTCAAGAGCGAAACATATATTTGGGGGACAACTATTTACGTTCTTCCTATTTTGCACTTGATGTATATACACGTCAAGCCCGGTTAACAGGTTAATAAAATAACCACGGTGTAAATAATTTCGATAGCATTACTTTTATCTAGTTTGGTTGCCTGTATTGTCTTAGCCCTTTAAGGGAGGCAGACGTATATATATATATATATATATATATATATATATATATATATATATATATATTTTGCAATTTTTCTAAAATGACGCCAAAAAATTTTAAAAATGTTTCTCACTTTTATTCATATATATCCCCTTTTCAATTAATTCTACGATATTCCCACCAAAAAAATTTTTCTTCCACCTTCTAGATATTTCAACGCTGAATGCATATATACTTTCTACGATGGAAACTGGCAAAATACCTCAATCGCGAGAATTTAGACTGCAACTCATAAAAGAAATTATTCAGGAACACGCTAAAGATCTGAGAACAGGATGAAGAACAAGTGCAAGAGAGCATCCCAAGAAATTGATTGATCGTCATTTCTCTTTATCAGAGACTGGAAAGAGCAAAATAACGTAAATGCATTGTTTGTAGTCAAAGGAAAGGAAAAGATCTGAATCGATATTTGAATGCCCTGAGTGTGATGTAGGGCTCTGTATCACTGATTACTTTAAAGAATATCATACTCTTACTTATTTCTAACAATTTAATGTTAAATTAAACAGCTTTTGAAACTTTTGAGAAAATTTTTATTTTTGAAAAAATAGCCATCCTCAAAGGGTTAAAATTTATTTTAAAATTACATCTCGGACTGATTTTTTATATTCTTTATATTAGCTTACTTTCTATATGTATCTATGGAATTTAGAAACCTGTTTTTGAAGGCTTTTTACTCAATCAATTTTCTCTAAACTTTGCACACTTAGTCATTCTCGATGACAATAAATGATTGCGTAAAAATTTGATCGAAAAAAAACTTTTTAAGGTCCCAAAATTGGAAAAACGGAAAATTCGGAGTTCCCGAACAATATTGATTGAAAAAGATCTACTTATAAATTATAAGTAGTTTATATTAATTTTTAATTAAAACTTATTTGGCCAAGCAGAGTTCTGTCTGCATAAAGAATGGAGATAAGAAATTTGATTAGTTACATTGTTTTATTAGAAAGAACAAAAGATTTTGCAGTAATAAAACTTATCGCTCTCAAAGTGTCAGTTAAAACATTTTAAATTCGAGGACAATCTACCAATACGATATGATAAGAGTATAAAAACAACATTCAAAAATGCAAATTTTGATTGCGCAAATAAAATCCGGATAAATAAATCGATAATACTTTCAAGACAAAGAACCAAAAAGAATTTTAATCTCTGTGATTTAGAAATATGTGTAAACATAAATCCTTATTTTCTAGAAGCGTTACAATTCTCTCTTGTATTGTGTATATATTATCTAATTTTATTATCTAATCATAAATATATATGAAATATATATAATATGGATTTAAAAACACAAAAAGACGAACCGAAGTGTAACTGACATCACCGGGGTCCTCTGCAGACATGTTGTACACGAGAGGGTCCACCTCCCGAGGCAGATACCTCATGATCGTGAGGGTAGTCATATCAAGGGCAACTCTAGTCGCCGCTTTCAATTTCGTCTTATCGAGATTGCGTCTGCATCCGACAACATATCGCGGCCCATTACTCGCCTTGACAATGACTGGAAGAAGTGATAGTGTCAATAACAGGCCGCCGTGTCCGGGTAATTGTAGATGAAGATCGACAAACGTAGAATAAATAAGAAATAAATCAATCATTTATAAAAATAATATGGAATATTTCAAAATGTCAATAATACCAATTCTGGAACGACTGTTATACTGTCCCAACATATTATGTAATATGCGAAGATTTATTTATTAATTATTTAATTATACATTTTTTTTATTTCTTATTATTTGTTTAAGATTATGTATTTAATTATACAATTATTCTTTCATTTAATCATTTATTTATTAAATAATTTATTTAATAATTCATTCAATAATTAATTTATTCTTTACTTTTTATTCATTTATGTGATAATTGATTTATTGATTCACTAATTGAATAAATAAATTAATTATTTAATAAATGAATGAACTAATTTAAGAATGAATAATAAATAAATTAGTGAATCAATAAATCAATTATCACATAAATGAATAAAAAGTAAATAAAGTAAAGAATAAATTAATTATTGAATGAATTATTAAATAAATTATTTATTAAATAAATGATTTAATTAAATTTGATTTGATTGAATTTCAATAAATTAATAACTAATTATTTCATTTTTTATTAATTAATCAACAATTTTATTCATCTATTCCGCCAGTTATTCCCCTCATTCGAAACGAAATTATACAATCTACATATATTACATAATATGTTGGGGCAGTATAACACTCGTTCCCCAAATTTCGGGGTTGTTATAATTATTCCGTATTATTTTTATATACGACCCATCAGTCGGTCGTATCGCGCTCAATGTGTTAAAAATATCAAATAAAATATTTGAAAAAAATCTTTTTTAATAATATTTTTTACAGTTATCGATTAAGCATAATGATTAAATAAGGATATGAATAAACGTGTTAAGATTCGATGACAAAAGCGATCTATTCTGTGGATCTTGTGAACGAGACTCGTACAACACACCTTTTGGACCGTGCATTAGTTAATTCATTCGCTCTTTTATCCTTCTTCCAACGCGAAGTATGTGAAAAAAAGAGTGGAAGAAAAATCTGTGGGTGAACTCGGTTATCAGTATCCACCAGTTTAAGATTAGAGATTTCCTTTAAGTTGTTTAAATGTCTCTTTTGTTTCGGTTTTATCAGAAATTCGATTCTGCTCTCTTTTAAATAATTTAAAAAATATATTTAATAAATTAAGCAGGTTCAGTCGTAAATTTATAAAGATTTATACTTGTTTTGGTGTTTCTCCATAAATGAAAGATCAATCTAAAATATGATTAAAATAAATGTAAAATGTCTCGAGTCAGAAGACCGACAAAAGAACGAATGGATTAACGAATGGACGGTGCAAAAGGCGCGTTAAACAAGTCTCGTTCACAAGATCCACAGCAGAGATCGCTCTTTCTCATTGCATCGTTACACTTGTTTATTTATATCGCTATTTAATCGTTATTGTTAATCGATAATTGAAAAAAAAAGATTTTTTTAATTAAATTTAAATATTTTATTTGATATTTGTAACATTATTGAAAAAAAATCTCAGAAATTAATTAAAAATGATTACATAATTAAAGTGAGATTTTTCCGTAAATCAACAATCCGTAAATGGTGGGACGCAGAACCAAATACACCCAGATAATTTATTTAATATTTTTTAATTATTGATTAAAATCAAATTTCTAATTGAACCGAAACAAAAGAGACATTTAAACAACTTAAATGAAGACAATGTGCCAAATCGAATGTCCAACACGCGGTTTGAGTTAAATGTCTCCATAAATCTCTAATCTTAAACTGGTTCAAGCATAAATTTATAAACATTTACACTTTTTGTTGTTTCCCCAAACGAAAGATCAATCTGAATTATGATTAAAATAAATGAAAAATGTTTAGTTGGCAGAGAGAGCAAATGAATTAACTAATGTATGGTGCAAAAGGCGCGTTACACAAGTCTCGTTCACAAGATCCACAGAAAAGATCTCCCTTTGTCATCGAATCTTAACACTCGTTTCTTTATCTTATAATTTAATCATTATTTTTAAACGATTCGGTCAAATAAAAAGAAACAAAACGTAGTCGATCGTCATCGCGGATTATTACGCCATATTTGTCTCTGAGAACTCACAATGATCTTCTGTCAGCTGCTTCAAAACATCTCCGACAATCTAAAATGAATAATCGATAATATTGAATCAATAATCCACTGTTGACCTGTCCAACACTTTGAAGAGCCTTTAAATCGTTTTCCGATTTCTCATATTCCTTTGAGAGATCCTTCAGTTTCTCGCGGGCTAATAAAATTAATTAGAAAATTAATCAGATTGGGGGAAAATTCGAATGAACCTTCTTTAAGTTTGGTTTCGATTTCTCTATGTTCAATTAATTTTCTTTTATGTTCATTGTAAATTCTATCTCTTGTTGGATCAGAAATGGGGGCAGTTAAAGTCATTCTATTCAACAGGGTTATTAATGTATATTTAAATAATTCTGATTTTGAGGAAGTATTAAAACAAAATGATTTTAAACGAATTACTTAATTTTACATTTAATTAAAATTTGAATTTCAATATTTAGGATTTTTAATTGCAGTAATTTCACTAGAGAAATTTATTTCAGTTTATGATTTTTTTATTTTGTAATTTTGGTAAATTTTAGCGAATTATAAATTTTCGTAAATTGTAAAAAATTATAATTTTAATGATTTTGAATGTCGTAATCATTAAACACGTGGAATAGTGTTTTTTTTAACAAATTTGGAAATACCAATCTTTATTGATAATAAGGTGCAATACCAAGATTATTACTTGTAGAATTTTATAATTCAAAATTGCTTTAAAATTACAATAAATGTAAATTACAAAATATAAGTATTAAATAGGAAATTTTATATTCAAAACGAAAAATTAATAGATATTTTCAAAAATAAATTTAGATAATAATTTTTTCAAAATAAAATCATTTAAAAAATTATACTAGTGGTTTGGATAATTATACTAATGATCAGGGCTGCGGAGTAGGACTAAAATTGCCCGTTTCCAACTCTTTAATTTTTTAATTGTCCGACTCCGACTCCGCAGCCCTGCTAATGACTTGGAAATGGTATTAAATTTGAAATTAATTCTTCAATGTTTTGTAATATCAAAATTAATTTATTTTTCAGAGTATGACTCCTATTCTAGTAAGTTTTACAATATTCGCAGAGCTTTTCTGCCAGCTTGTCTCTTTGTTATTGTTTCAGTAAAAGTTTATGTTGTATATATTAGCGCCACAATGCCTGTACAGAGTATGTATGTACGTGTATGTGTACACACACTTACTCTATTTATATTCTGCCTTCTTCATTTATATTTATATATGCATGCACACATACACTCCCACTACGTGTATGCATATGGAAATGTCAGTGGTATTTCCAATGTCTATTTATAGTACTTAAATTATTAGTGGTGGAAGAGTGTGATTTATAAGTGTGAACTTGTGCCTTGTCAAATTTAGAATAGAAGGAATATGCGGAGCAAAAGAAACATAAATTAACATGGACAGATTCATGTGAGCAAACTTTTCAGGAACTAAAAAAAGCGCTTGTAAGAGCATCAATTTTGACAAAAGTTTATTTTGGACACAGAGGCTAGCTTTTACAGAATTGGAGCAGTATTATCACAGGTGGGCAAAACCGGACGAGAACATGTTATGGCGTACGAGTCGCAGTCCATGAGGGCACATGAGAAAAGGTATTGTATATCGAGGAAGGAATTGTTAGCCATTTATAATTGCTGTCAACATTTTAATCATTATTTGTATAACAAAAGATTTAAACTGAAGACGGACCATAAAGGCATCACCTTTATGCTTCATACAAAGAAACCGATAATCGTTCAGTTCCAAACATGGATAACTTACCTAAGTAGTTTAGATATAGAGATGGTATACAGTAATGAGAATTACATGGAAATGCAGACAATAATAATAACAATAATTAATAATAATTGTTACAGCCTTTCTTCTTTATTCGCCCTTTTCCTTTAAGTGATTTTTTTGTCACCTTTCTTAAAATATCTTCCTTTTTTTATAAGCTTTTTTCAGATTCTTATTCTTTTTATTTATAATTTTATTATACTTGTTTACTTTTTTTACATAAATGTCATATTATTTTATCCATAATATTTATATAAATTATTGGATGAAAATAACTTTATTTCACTTTTCCTTAAAATTAAGAAAAATGCACTAAATGTAATCAATCTCATTCTCGCAAACCAACCATTGGCAGCTATCAATTGCCATTTGAGAAAACTATATGTTTTCTCTATCGTTCCGTACTTTACAATGTAACGGAGACATATGATAAAGATGACAACTAACAGCTGTTGTGCTGTTACCTTGTAAAGTACGCAACGATAGAGAAAACATATCGTTTTCTCAAATGGCAATTGATAGCTGCCAATGGTTGGTTTGTGAGAATGAGATTGATTGAATTTAGTGCATTTTTCTTAATTTTAAGGAAAAGTGAAATAAATTTATTTTCATCCAATAATTTATTGGATAAATTTTATTTATTTTCGGCAAGTTTCCATATAGTGTACCTGCTTGGTACATTTTGTGACCTGATGATGGGATTTTTATTATCTCTATTGGGTTCTTGCTCAAAAGACATTTTCATGAACACAAAATTTATTTTTATAACAATTTGAATTTTTTAAACAAATATTTTTGAGGAACTTTTGTACTTTTTTTACACAACCAATATAAATAAAAATAGATATAAATAAAAATATGGTTAGTATATTTTTTACAAATTAAAATTCAATATTTCCTTAATAAAAAATAGTGAATTAAAATTTTGTCACAAAGATTTTGTTGCGTCTTTTATTAATTTTTCAATTTTATGGAACATTTAAATTTTCCTGTTTCTCAATTACATTTTTAAAAAAAATTAAAATCGCATTTTTTATTTAAGTCGATTTAATGGTTCTACAATTATTTTTTACTTTCAATTTTAATTTCCAAAAAAATTATAATTACATTTTGGCATTGAAGAAAATCAAAAAGAACAAATGGAGCGTATTAAAAATAGATTAAAGGACCATCTTTATTATATTATCTCTGACGAAAGCGTGATAAATGGCGATAAATATGTTGATCTTTTCGTAGGAAAACTGGAGGATCAGAATGAAGCATTTTTAGTTGATGTAAAAGTCTTGCCGAAATGCAAAAGTTTTTTTCTGAATTTATAGATGATGTAATCAGAGATTATAAGTTGAAAAAAGATAATTTTCGTCTGCTCGTTACTGATTCTGTTAATTATATGAAATATAGCGGCGATCGACTGAAAGTAATGTACTCAAATATGAAACACATCAATTGCTTCATACACATTCTCCACAATTGTGTGTTAAAAATTAAGTCCAAGTACACTAAAGTCGATGGCATCATTGGAGCAATGAAAATGTTAGTCCATAAAAATGCAACCAGAAAGCAAATGATTTCGTCAATAGGAGCAATTCCAGAGCCAATAATCACGAGTATGGTACTTGGATGATGACTACCCTGTTTTATGCTGAAAATTTTGAAGACATTTAGGTGGTAGATGATGAATGGTATACTGTTTACGAACGCACAATGATCAATTGTTGTCGAGGGTTTAAGAATTGCATCAGATATTAAGTTCGATGAAGATGATTTGAATTTGAAACAATACATCATTACTTGGGCAACCAAAATGCAAATTTTTGCAAAAAATGTGCATATTTCGCTTGAAAATATGTGTATAATTTTGGTTGTCCTAGTGATCACTGATAACAGACTTTATTGTGTAATACTGTTACATATTTAATACAATCAATTAATATTAATAATATCAAATTCGCATATTTAATGTTTATTAAGATAAAAACAAGTTAATAAAAAGTCTAGTGACAATTTAAGCGCAATTTCCTTATGTTATTAGGTGCCCAAATATTAAAACGTTTATATCAGTATTTGACTATGATTAATTTTTTGTGACCGAACGAAAGGATATTTTTGAAAACTTTCTTCGGCAATATTGTTCTAAATTATTGCAGGAA
>MQRK01217149.1:38083-50112 GCA_001938485.1 Girardia tigrina
TATTAACAATTTCTGACAATTAGCGGAGTTACCGCATATAATAATTTCAACGTTTTAAACAAACACCAAATTTCAAATATTTACATATATATATATATATATATATATATATATATATAACGATGATATAAATATATATATGCAATTTTATCATTAAATTAAATTAAGATTTTTTTGACTTTATAAAAAAAAATATTTAAGATATTATTTTTTTCTTTTTAACTTAATTTACATTAATTTACGAAAACATAAATTTTACTTTATTTTAGAATCCTTTATATAGCGAAATTCTAAATTTAACAAATTCTAAATTTTTTGAAATATAAAATTAACTTATTTAAATTCTAATCTTAACGAAACCGAACAGTAATAGTAGATGTCATTTATCTTCTTTGTTTTTATTACATGCTAAACGCAAATAGTGAACAGCATTTGATAGAATAAAATTCTTATCTTTCCGCAAAATGTTACCAAGAATAGAAAAGCATCATTCAACATCAGCCTAGGAGAAGTATATAAATTACTCTGTTACTATACAACCCTTCAAAAACAGCGTTTTTCGAGCCTTTTTCAAAGTTATAAAAAAAATATTTTTTTTTTGCACTTTTTTACTGAGATACTATACAACCCTTGAAAAAACGCGGTTTTTTGCACCTTTTTCAAAGTTATATAAAAATCAAATTTTTTATCGATAAAACGTATATAATATTCAAAAAATCAAATATTTTATCGATAAAACGTATATAATATTCAAAAAATCGAAAAAAATATTGATAAAACGCATATAAAAATCAAAATGTTATATTATTTATATCAAAAATGAGAACTCGAAGAAAAAAAAGTGGATACCAAAAAGCCATACCGTAGTATGGCTAATTGGTATAATATTATTTTATTAAAATGTTCTATAATTAACAACGTAATCAAATACTCGATTACGTTTTATTAAATATTTTCTCAAATATTTATCTTTAATATTATAAAATACAGATTCATCAACAAGATCTTCAGAAAAAATCTGTTTTTCCTCTTCCGTAAATTCCGTATTTCTTATTACTTCAAGTTCCCAAATAAGTTTTTTGTAAACTTCAAGTGATAATTCTTCTTCCTCCTCTTCCTCTTCTTCATTATTATTTACAAATACTGTCAAATTATTAAAATAAATAATTTGATTATTATTAAATATTTCTTCCAAATCATACTCATTTAAAAAATTGAAATTTTTACACACCATTTTTATTTAGCGAAAAAATGGGTTTTTCAGGGTTTATTTGTTAAATCAAATAATTTTTTAGGGAAAAATTTTTAAAAAATGTTATAATGTTCTAATAAAAATGGAACCAAGTAAAATCGGTGAAGAAATTCGTATGGAGAAAAGAATATTTCGTGAAAATATTTTGAGAAGATATATTCATGAATATAAGATTAATCCTCAATTGAAGCATAAGGATTTATGTAATAAAGTTGGTGTTTCAATTCATGTTTTTCGTCGAATTCGTCAAGATTTCGGTATGATGGAAAGTATGAAATCATATGAACGAAAGTTACCAAGTAGTTCAAAACGAAAACGAAAACCAGCGGAGAAAATTATAAAGCGTGAAAATGGAATATCTGAAAAACAAAAACTAGAAGATATAAATTCTCAAATGGGCAATTTATCAATTAAACAACAAAAACGTGGAAAAGGAAAAAAAGAAGTTGAAATTGGAAAAGGAAAAATCGATATCCCTATTGAAACTGAAAATAAACAAGTTATATCTGAATATGAGACTGAATCTGAAACAGAAGTGTTAGCTATATCTGATCAGGAACGAATATCTAAAAAAACTAAAGAGGATATGGATATTTTATCAGGTAAAATTGTTTAATAATAAAAATGGAGTTAGAAACGAAATTTATAAGAGACTTAATAAGTAATATTATTGGCGCTAATAAAGTTTATAATAATAGGATTATAGAGTTGCAAAAAACTAATAATATAATAATGATTATTTTCTTAATATTAATTTGTTTATTATTGTTGATTTTGGTTTTATATTATTTAAATAAAAAATGAGTAACGAGATAGAAAAATTTTATAGGGAAGAAGAAGAAATAGGAAAAAAATTATTTATTGCAAAAAGGGCAAGTATAATAAAATATTATAAAGATGTTTATGATATAGATGTGTTAGAGTATTTCAATAATCCTGATTTTCTTAAAAAATTAGAAAAGGAGATAGAAAAAATACATACTAAATCTAATATTGATAATATTACATCATTGAAGGGAATGATTATCGATAAACAATTAAGTACTCTTGTGGAAAATAAAATGAAAGAAACTCTTATGGTAAGTATTCAGGGTAATCAAGAATTGATGGAAAAATATCAACTTGTGGAAAAACGGAATCAAGAGTATGAGAAATTATTGATGAGAAATAAAATAAATATCAAATCAGTGGATGAGAGTGTGAAAGAATTCGCTTCTAGTCTTGAAGTTGCTATTATTCCTAAAGAAACAAGTTCAATAGGAGATTTGATGAGAAGTTTGAATAAACAGTTGGCAGAAATTAGAAAGTTAAAATAAAAAAACGCGGTAGTTTTAGTCTATCCATTCGCAATAAATCCCTATCTAAACGATAGTGACATACTAATTTCAATATTCAAATGGATAATTTTTAATTTTCAATAAAAAAAAAAATCAATTTGTATAAGAAATTATTTTAAATAAAATCATCAATATTTTCATCATCGCATATGCTTATTTTATAAGCTTCATTTTCAAGCTCAATAATCTTTTTTATTAACATTTTTCTATCTTTCTTTTTCTTTTTAATAAGCCACCAATCAGGATATTTTTTTTCATTTTTATGTATAAAATAATTTAAAGATATTATAACATTTTTATATGTTTCTATTTTTATTAGCTTTTCTTCTATTAGCTTTTCTTTTGTTATTGGTATATATTTATATTTTTCAACCCCATTTTTATCTTTATATTCTTTAATTTCATAAACATTTCCTAAATTTTTACTAGTCATTTTCTTTAAAAATATTATAAAAATTTCTAATTTTCCAAATTTCCAAATTTCCAAATTTCAATTTTCCAAATTTTTGTCTTCCTCCGATTCTGAATTATTTTGGAAATTTGGAACATTTGGAAGATTGGATAATATTTCCTCTCTCCTTTTTTCCATCATTTCTCTTGTTTTTTTATTAATTTGTCCTTTCTTTCGCCCTCCTCGTTTCGATACCGAGGATAATTCACTTTCACAAATTGAATTATTTTCTTCTTTATTTATTAATCTCACACTAAGATTATAATTATCCTGTTTATATTGTTTATTAAGTTCCGCCATTTCCATAATTTTCTCTTCTAATTTTTTATTTTTATCCTCTAACTTTTTATTTTTATCCTCCAACTTTTTATTTTTCTCTTCTAACTTTCTAATTTTTTCTTCCTCATTTTGAATTGTTGACTCGTTCTTATTTTTCATCATCGATTGTAATTCAATCGCTATTGATTTATATTCTTCAATCTTTTTCTCCGAATATGTTAATTCATTCATGTATCGTGTTTTATAATGATCGCATTCAAAACATTTGTTCAACAAAATATTTTTTTCTTGTTTCACTCATTTTCTTTTAAAATAATTTGAAAATTTTTTCAAAATTTTTCACCAAAAATTCGAAAAATAAAAATGAAGGAAAAACTCAATATTTTATCAATGTATGAGTCGAAATTCAAAAATAAACTGTTCCCAAAGAACTTTAGATTGTTAATAGTTGGTGAATCAGGATGTGGTAAAAATGTTTTACTAGCAAAAATGTTGTTGGAAGATAATTTTTTGGATTTTAACAATTTAATATTTTATTCCACAACTATTGATCAACCGGAACTGAAAGTTATTTCAAGTGGATTCCGTTTTGAGGATGGATCATCTTTAACAAAAATGGGAATTCGCGATGTTTTTGATAAGCAAAATATGCTCTTATCCATGATAAAAGAGGAATTAGGAAATGATTCTGATAAAGATTATGTTCCTCCTCCGGAATATCTCGTTTATGCGTATAAAAGATTTATTAATAATAAAAATAATATTGATAAATCAAAATACTTGATTAGAGATCCTGAAAAGTCAATATCTGTATTATTTTCCTCGGATCCTAATCAAATCGTCGCTTGCGACTCACTACCGAAAGATGCAAAAAATCTTATTATTTTCGATGACGTGGTGAATCTGTCAGATCAGAAGATAATGAAATCATATTTCACCAGGGGAAGACATAATAACTGTAATACGATATACATTTCCCAAACTTTCTACGGATTGGATAAGCATTCTATCCGGAATAATTCCACTGGATTCATTTTTTTCGAATTAGGAAAAAGAGATAAATCCTACATCTTCTCTGATCTCTTACCCAATAGCGAAAATATCAATGAATGTCAGCGGGAAATAATTCATCATTGGCAACGGAAAAAATATAATTATATTTATTTTGATCGCACTGAAAAAAAAATTTATAAAAATTTATTTACAGAAGAAGAAATATCAATCGAAAATCCGAATATGCACTCAGATAATGAAAATAAATAATATTATTCTTTCCCTATCTAACAATATACCTTTAATATCATGTCTATAGAAAAATAGCTTGGTAATATTGGAAATTTTTATTAAGAAAATGATGATTATTAAAAAAGGTGATGGAGGAGACGTCTTTGATAGCGCGAAGCGCGTATCCAAAGGAGGTGACGTTCAACAATCTATGGGAAATTTTGCGAAATATATTCCTGGATTTATGAAAACGAAATATGGAGAACTGCATTTGCCGGGAAAAAATTATTGTGGTCCTCTAACAAGATTGGATATCCGATTAGATGAAAATGATCAACCAATCGGTGAAGATAATAAACCAGTAGACGGATTGGATGAAGCCTGTTATAAACATGATATCGCTTACAGATCTGAAGATTTACGAGATCGTCATTTAGCTGATGTAAATCTTATTCATGATATCAATCAACTTCAAGATCTGACTTTACGTCAAAAATTTGAAAGATTTCTTATTAAAACAATTATGAAAGGTAAAATCGCATTTGGTGGGGAAATAGATAAAAAAATAGATAATAAACAAATAGCTAAAGATCGAGAGAATCGAGATTTACTTAATTCTTCCTCTTCGAGAAAGCAATTAAGTAAAGAATTACATAAAGAACATAAAAGAAATAAAGACTTTCTCCGAATAAATGTTAAATCACTGAATCGGATTTGGTCAGCCGACTTGATAACTGTTGACGCGAAAGAGGATACTGAAAACGGAGTTGTTGCAACAACAATAACAAAATCAGGACAAACTCGTAAAATTTGGAAATATTATATTTTAACAGTTATAGATATTTATTCACGATATGGTTTCTTCCGTTTTTTACCAAATAAAAAATCTGAATCAATAATCCAAGCTTTCATTTCAATTCTTACTGAATTAGGAAATACTGAATTACCGATTCCAAAATATTTATGGGTTGATCAAGGAGCTGAATTCACAAATAAAGAATTCGATAAAAAATTCTTAAAAGCCAATAATATTAAAATGTATTTCGTAAAGGAAAAACCTGTTTTTATTGAAAGATTTAATCGAACATTGAAATCTGAAATCTATAAACTATTTACTGAGAAAGGGGAGAAAGTTATTAGTGAGTTGGAAATGCAAGAAATATTAGAAAATTATAATAATAGTATTCATAGTTCTATTCGTCAAATTCCGCACGATGTAATGTTTAATAATGCTATTCCACAACCAAAACCTCAAAAATTACCAAAGAAAAAAGTTAAACCGAAATTCAAAGTCGGAGATCGAGTTCGGGTATTCGAAACAAAATTATTTAGCGGAGACAAACCTGAAGGCACTCGCAATAAAAACCAGGAACGGAAATTACAAACTTTTAAAAAAGGATATGAACCAAAGTGGACTCGAGAAATTTATGAAATCAGTAAAGTTTTGGATCATGAATATCCAGTGACTTATAAGTTGATAAATCCCGAAAAAAATAATAAAGAATATTCGGTCGGTTCTATGAAGCGGATTTACAGATTACGCGAATAGGTACAAATACAAAATAATTTTATATTTTAAAAATGGAAACAAGCTTTGAAAAACCAATAAGTCAATTAACCACAGGGATGATTCCCTTGGGAATTTTAGATCTTGATAATAATAAGGAATTTACTCATGTTTTGAAAAAATCTGATGTAATAAAATTGGCTCCAACATCTGGATCACAAGCATATATGAATAGCAATGGAACTCTGGTTTATCAGCTCTCCCAAACCACTGATCCGATAGATATTTGTAATGCAAAACTGGTTTATGATATCGCAATCGAAGATCCTGATACCGTTTTGGAGACTAATTTCTTCCCAAAATTATTTTCTTGTATGTCATTAAAATTAGGTAACTATGTTGTTGAATCGATAAATAATCCTGGAGTTGTATCGGATATGCTATTATATGTGTCTAAAGACCGAAACTATTTACCATGCGGAGAAATAACTGATTTTATTCCAGATCATTATGAAATGACATATGGAGAGAAAATAGCTGCGGCATCAGCCACAACCTTAAGCGCATCTACAAGTAAAAAAATTCTTGAAGATGAAGAAGAAACTCCCGGTTCGAGCGGAGGCACCGCTAATTCCAAAGAAGTTCCAGCAGGTCTACGATACCGAAATATTGGATTTGAAATTCGTAAAGATCAGTTTAAGAAAAATAGATTCAGAGGTGCTTTCTCACTGAAACATCTCTTTGGATTTCTGCAAAATTATAACCGAGTAATTTATAATATTCTTTTAGAATTTACAATGGTACGAAAACTTGATGATAAAAGTATTTTTTATTCAGAAAATGGAACCAAAGGAAAATTAACGATAAATTCCCTGGAACTGCATATGAATCAATTGGAATTGAATATTGATTATTATGCTCGATTGGTAGAACGATTAAATGTTAAAGACAAACCAATTTATGTGGATTTCCTCAAACGCATATCCGTAGAGTATTCCTTGAAAACCGAGAAAGTTTTCTCCTGGAATGTTGCATATCTAAATTATTTACCAAGATATATTTTCGTGGGAATGAAATTAGGGGATTCAAATTATAACTGGAATAATTCCCGTTTTCATATGGATTCTAATGAATTCACGATTCAGCTGAAATTGAACAATACTTATTATCCTATTCAACCAATGGTGAATGAAAAAGCAAATCGGAATTTCTATGATTTATATAATTCATATGTACAATGTTCTCGTGGATTCCAAGATAAGGCTCCAATGCTATCGTTGAAAGATTGGAAATCTTTATACCCGATTATCTGTTTTGATACTAGTGATATTGATAAAACTTTGGATGTTAACAACGTTACTGTTACACTTCTCATTCGAAAATCAGAAACTTTTCAACCGAAAATGTATTGTGTAATTTTGGAAGAAGCAAAAATAAAAATGTCTCTACGAGGATCACAAATCACAATAATCGAACCATTCAAAGGAACTGTTGATAAGAAGTAAAAATTGGCTAGCTTCGCTATCACTTTTTACTGGTAGAAATAAATATGCTCTAAAAATGGCTCCAAAAACAGATGCTTTAAAAATACGAAAATTAATAGATACTCAAACTCCTGGTTTGATTCGTGTGAATGGAAAGGAAGTGTATTTAAATCGGGAAATGTTGAAAAAGATTAAAGATTTAGAAAAAAATGGGGGAGAGATTGGTGGATATTATCACAGCGGAGGACTTTTACCACTTATCCCTGCTATAATCGCTGGTTTAACTACTCTTTTCACAGTAGGAGGAGCAGCTGCAGGAGTAGCAACTGGAGTTGCAAAAACTGTTGCAAATGCTTGCGAAGCGCAAAAGATTAAGGTTGAAACCGAGAAAGCAGAAATTGAAAAACAAATAAAACAAAAGGAACTTGATAAAATGGATACGCCAACGGGATCGGGATTGAAAGGTAAGAAAAAAGGAGGAATTTTACCTTATTTAGATCCAGTTTTGAAAAAAATGGTTAATACATCACTAGATGTTTTTAAAGAAAATGAAAAAGGAGAAGGGTTGTACTTGGATGATTATACTGGTAAAGGAATTCAAAAATTTTTTCGTGAACAAATAAATCAATCGGATAAAGATCCAAAATCGAAAAAGGCTCTATTGAATAAAAATAAAAAATTGGGGGGGGAAATTGAAATGTCATTTCTTGGGAAAGGGATTATATTTGGAACCTTGGGATCCGAATAATCAGAACCAGATTTGAAATGAGCAGAATTTTTTTCTACAAAACAAAATTTGCTCAAAAATGAATAGAAATAATGATTTATATAATTTTATGCGATCATTACCAGAACAATTACGAAAAGAAAAAGCAGCTCGACGGAAATATAATGAAAAAATTAAAAAAAGATTATACGTTCGCAGAAACGAGGGTGTGCAATATCACGATCGACAACAGAAACCTATTAAATCAGAAGATGAGATCAGAGCTCGAGCTGAGGAAAAGCGATTAAAATTGAAATTATTAGAAAAGGAGATCCAGTCAAAATTATTGGCGAAGCAATTAGCTGATTTAAATCTTGAAAAACCGAAACCGAAAGAGGGAGAAGGAATTCGAAAAACAAAATCCATAAGAAAATGACTATACAATTAAATGGAGGAGAAAATCGAGTATTCAAAGGTTTTGTTGCTACACAACAACAACCTTTGAATGAACACCAAAAATATTTTGATTATTTACGAAAAAGTTTAATTCAATCCTCACTAGCAATCCATGAATACAATCGCCAAGAATTGGAATATAAAAGCGGTATATCCGATTTCCAAACGTCAATGTCGAAAATGTTTCAACCTTTAATGACTGGATTACAAGGTCCCATCACAGATAGAATCTCAGCTCTAAAAACCAAAGTTGTTAAATTGGAAAATGATCTCAAACGTTTTATTGAAGTCAATATAAAGAATTATGATAATGTGAAATCCAAATCTTTTTTGATCAGTATCAACAGGAATATATACTCATTCACCAAGAATTAGCTCCGATAATGCAGGAAATGATAGAGAAATATCCTCAAGATAAGGAATTTATCACTAGTCATCATGAGGTAACAAAAAAATTATTAGGAGAGTTGGCACAGAAATTGGGAACGAAATTCGAACCCCAACAATTATCGCAAGCTGGTCCCTTTTTGGAAATATTCTTTAATACGAATTATTATGAAAATTTTGGATCTTCACCAATGTTGCGTCCAACGTTTGGAAGAAATATTGAGGGAAAACAATTTATGACATTCAATAAATATACATTTATTCTCATAAACGAGGGTGGAAAATATTATTTCGTGAGAAATGATAATCGGGTTCGGGTAGAGCTTGATGAGATTTTCAATAATTTCCTAATTGGGAATTATGAAATTATTTTCAATAAAAGTTATACTCTGGAAGAAAAACATACATCATTTGATAAGTATTTATCATTTTTATTAAATAATGGAATAAACACCCGAGAAAGAAATTTTTATTATACTAAACTTTGTTTTGATGCTTTTAATAAAGCTGAAGGATTAGTAGGAGAATTTGCGCAACCACTAGGATACCCGAAAAAAGAAAGAACATCATCATTACCGCGGTTACGATCACAAAAAGGAAAACCAAAAGATAAATATCACGATGCTCTTCAATCACAACCATCTGAAGGACAAGGAATACCCAAAGATCCGATTTCAATGTTTTCGTATTTATATAAATATATGGCTGCAAAGAAGGCTGGTCATGATGGTTTGGATGATAATATTAGGGATATTATGAAGAAATTAAGACGAAAAAAATTATTAACAAAAGAAAAACAGGAAGAATTATTGAAAAAAGTATTTAATAAAAATGGGTGACTCGGCGTAGCCTCATCACGTTGAGAAGATTTTGTTTTCGTAGAAAAAAAAATCTTCTCAAAAATGGGTGACTCGCTTCGCTCACCACGTTTTTTAAGTTATGAAATTTGAAACAAATTTCATAACTTAAAAATGGGTGAATCAAGTGGATTTTCTACGACTTTTACAATTTCTGCTGCAAAATCAGAAATTAAGGTTCAGTTGCCTGTTCAGTTGAATTTGAATCCTAATTATAAATACGAAATCGGATTGGTTTGGTTCTCAACCTATAACCTTGTGGCGAATGTCACAGAAAGGAATAATGAAATTACATTACTCTATAAAGGAAAAGAATTTCCAGCTGATAAAAAATTTGAAAATGTGGAAAAGTATAATGAATTTGTATATACGGATTTAAAATTGAAACCAGGAACGAAAGGATTTAAGGAAATCAATAAAGAAATTGGAGATTTAACACAACAAATTATTCAAGTGAAAACCGATGAAAAAACTACAAAATCANCAATTAATATACCTGAAAAATATTCATTAGAATTCAATCATAGATCATTTCTGCACTCAATGCATGGATTTGATAGAAATAATAATTCTGCAATTTGGGATGATGGAGATGATATTAATATTAAAAGGGTTAATATAAAAGGACCAGTGAAAGATTATGAATCGAAATATACTTTTCAAATCACGGATATAAATATTTGTAATATCGATTGTAATATTGCAAATGGAGGATACGTTTCGACTGAAGATGGTTTGGAAAATAAAAGTATTAACGAAAGCGTGTGTAACTCTAATATTATTTATTCGTTTCCAGCATTTACAGTTCCAATCGGATACAAGATTTTAGAACGTCCAGCATTTGTAACTTACTATCCTGTTTACATTTATCAAATAAATGATTTTACTGTGAGAATTATTGACAACAAAGGACGATTAATTGATTTCCGAAATGAAAAAATAAATATGTGTTTACGTTTAAGACAAAGTGTATTATAAAAATGATAGAATTCTTTAACTTACAAGATATAATGCAAATGTTCGGAGTTGATACTTCAACAAATAAACAGTTGGAAGAATGGGCAAAAAAATTAAAAATTGAAATACAAGTTTTGATGGCTGATGAGGTTGAAGAAAAATTAAATAGATCGAGCGAGTCAAGTTTTTCCCAAGGGAAAAGAACCAAACTTAGTATAATAAATTACCAGGATTCGGATGAGGAGGGGAGTCATTGGGTGGGATATTTTAATGGGGATAAAGAATTTGAGAAATACTACTTCGATCCGTATGGAATAGAGCCTTTACCGGATTTTCCAAAATGTATATATAATTCTGTACAAGTACAACCCTTTGGAACACGATTATGCGGTCAATTGAGTTTATATTTTTTATTTAAAATGAATCAGTGTGTATGTGGTAACAAATCACAGAAATTCGATGATATAATTGAGGAAATGTTAGATTGTTTATGGCCAGAAACGCTTTTATGATTTAATTTTTAAAAATAAAAATTGGAAAAAGAAATGGTACAGTATATTCCTGTGAATAAATTGGGAATGATAATGCAGATTGGAGGAATGCGAGAAGAGAAAATACTTGAAAAAATTGAAGCAAATAATCGAATAATATTTTCAGAATCGGATAGGAGATATGTGAATACAGAAAAATTAGAAGAGAATAATAAAAAGTTAGATAAGATATTTGTGAATGAGCAGGGTGACGATCCTGTGAATTCTTTACGAGTTGAAGAATCACTAATTGTTAAAGATAAAGATATTTATCAGGAAATAGAAAAGATAAATAAATTAAAAAAATTTGTTATCAATCCATTGAGTAAAAAATTTGGTAATATGAAAAATGAAATTGAATTATTAGTGAAACAAAATAATGAAAATCAGGATGAAATTAAGAAAGTGAAAAATGAAATAGAAAATACAAAGTTCGTAAAAATTGAACCAGGAGTAAAAAAGGATTTAATATCAGTGGAAAAAGAATTAGAAAAAGAATTAAATGAAAAACTTAAAATAAAAATAAGAATAAAACATTCGGAAGAAGTTATATTTCTTGAAGAAAAAATCTTTATTATAAATAGAAAAATAAAAGATCTGGC
>MQRK01217150.1:0-12981 GCA_001938485.1 Girardia tigrina
TTTAATTTTTAAAAATATTTAACAAGCAAATTAATATAAAAATATTTTACCCTTTAAATTAAAAAATAATAAACTATTCAGGCGAGATAAAAAATTAAAATTAACCCCTCATATTACTATTTCGAACTGAACACTGAACTATCGGCTTATTTGCGAACGGCTGATTTTTTAATAGCGCTTCTTTGTAAAGTGGAAGTTTCGGTTTCGTTTTTGTACCGTTAATGTAAGATACATATTGGTCGATTAGATCCGGTTTTTTCAGGGGTTTAGTTTTCGCCATTGAGTTAATTTGCCTTTCATTATCTCAACTTATTTCGGAAATCGAATCTGAATTTTGGCATTCCGATAACTCCGTTTCCTGTAACAACTTAACAGATTTAAGGTTTGGGCAATTTGATTTCTTGTGGTTATCACCACATTCGTAGCAAATTATAGCTTTGCAAAAACGTTTGATGTATCCGACTTTATTACATCTAAAACATTTACGTTCGGCGCTCTTCACATTATGGGACAATCGATTATTTTGAAGTTTAAATATTTCATCCGTCGGAAATTTTATTTCTACTTTTAGTTTTTGGTTCTCCTGAAGTAATTCCGCAATTGATACACTTTTGTTCATTTTATACAATTCGTAGTTATTTTTGTCACTATTGTCGCAGACATCTTCTTTCACCATCCCGAGAGCTTCGGATAATGTTGTCGGTTTGAGAATTTTGAAGACTTTAGAGATCCGTTTGTCCAGTAATCCGTACTGGAAAATTTTAACTATGGAGTCCTCTGATTTGATATGTAGCTTAAACGCTTCCAATTGTACTTTTATTGAAAAATCTAGAAATGTTTCTTTTTGCTCTTGCCTCATTTGCAAGATTGGTAACGATTCACCGACTTTAGATCTTTGCATATCGATTTTTTCGATCAATTTAGAAGCCAGTGTTTGCGTATTACAGCATTTCCAATCGGATCCGGAATCGCATTGAATTTCTGCAATGAGATCTTTGTCAAATACGAAGAAAACACTTCCATTTTCGTATTTTCGTCTAATTTCGCTTCTTCGAATAATGTTAAAAATTCTTTAACATTATTGACGTATTCCGCTATCGATTTTTCTTTCAGATGAATTTTTTCGAAGATGAATTTATCTTCGAAAGCACGTGTCAATCGACCATTGAAGGAAATAGCAGTACTCTGGTTGATTCACAGCATACACTGCATCCATCAAACACAAATACTAAAAGCATTTTTGCTGAAGTGATCAAGTTGTTGCATACAAAAAAGACACAGTTCAATCAACAACAATTGCAAGCAAGACAACAAAAATTACAAGCAAAACAATCACAAGCACTACATAAACAACATGCATAACACACACAACATGAGCAACACATAACAAACACGCAAAAACATCAACAACAAACCACAAACGACCAACAACATCAGGCAAACATACATGACAATTCGAACCCAAATCAGTATACAATGACTTAATTTGTCAAGAAAAGTCATCCAAATTATCAAAAATATGTTGAGGAAAAAGAAAATAGTGATGGGAAACATGAAGAGATTATCACTTCAGATCACTTTGAGGCCTTTTTCAATGCTAACTTGAATGCAAACAACTAGCATTGGAAATGACAGATATATTCAGGGAAAAGTTTATCAGTATGAAAGGAGATAACAAAGATGTAATCAGAATAATCGAGACGACGAAAAGCAGATTATCCACTCTTCTCAACAAGGTATCCTTTATCATCGCCAAGGAGCAATCCAATGGAAAATCTATGGCAACTTCCAGAACGAAGAGAGCTGAAAGATGAAGAGATAGAGAAAGAAATGAAGAGGAAAGTATTGGATAATGGGAGCGTGTTTATGTCAAGGGTTTTTAAACAATTCCGGGTGAGTGGAATGGAGAACTCAGCGGAATCGATAACTACCGTGGCATTTGAAGAACTGTGTCACCAGCTGAGGTGGTCAATGGAAGCACTTGTGAGCAATGAGTATGATCGCAAGTGCATTCAAGAGTTCGCCAATGAAGTGAGAACAGAATTCTTCAAGAAGAAAAGAAAATTGATTGGGAAGAACAATGAGAAAAGAGAAGCCAAAAGAGATGTGTGCCAAGCTTTTGGAGAACTGACTGAGAAATGTAAGACATTGAAATATCGATCCAACTTGATTGACACAGTCGTGGATCCAGCTGCAGCCCGACATCTCCTACCAATGGATATACGAAATGTGCTTGTTGAAGAATTAAAAAAAAGATGGAAAGGAGGAGTGTTTGGGGGGGGGTATTACCACCCCAAATGGAGGTCACTATAACGCAACTAGTGAAAGATGCTGAAAGTGAATTTGGAAAAAAATTCCTCCATAAGCAAGGAGAGAATACAGATGAGAGGGAAGTAAAAGATCTCGAAGGAATGAGAATCGATGATACCGAAATAACAACCCCTGTAAATACACCAATTTTGAAAGAACGGTTGTTGCAATCAGAGAAGAAAATTCATATCTCCCGTTCGGTAGATGCAATCAGAAAACGCAACACTATTACAGGGGAAGTGGAAAAGAAGAGAACAGTTGAAATTGTAACCACGGATGAATCCACTTCAGCCGTGGAACAATACAACAAGGAAACGAAAAATAGAAATGGAGAAGAGGATGACAAAATTGAGACGGAGCAACTATCGTATGAAAGCACATTAGATGCTGATGTTAATTCGAACAATGCAGAAACAATTATGGAAACTGATGATTCCATAATTGTAGCTGTTGAACAGAATGAGAATGAAGGTGGTGTAGTGAGAGAGAAAAGTATAGAAGGATTGGCAGAACCGAGAATACGAGAAGAATCACCAATGTGATGTCCAACTCCATTGAGAAGAAGTAAGAAATTGGAGTCACCTCCCCCCCCACAACCGGATATATCGTGCAACCAGGATAATATGTACAACATTCACATTGCAATTATGTAGAAATTGGAGGATGAGAGTGTTTATATGAACCTGGTCGAGTTGCTGACAGATCGTGTATTCTGCAGGGGCGGCAACCGCGCTCAATTTTGAAAGGCGATAATGGATGAACTAGCGGGAAGATAGGGTGCTTCGATGTGGGCTGAAGGGATCCCAGATGTCCTATGATATGGAGATCAAATATTACCAACTTGCATCGGAGGAAAGAAGACAAAGAGTTTCAGAAGTGATTAACTCTACTCAGAGGTCATCACAAATGGAACCGTTGTTTGGAACAATTGAGGTGAGTGATGAATCAGATTCAGGTGAAGAAAAATCTGGAGATGATTCATTTAGAAATGCAGAAATAGAAGAATGCACAATTCCGGTTTCATTCGGTCGGAGAATACCACGACCCGTTCTCGATTGTATGAAGTCTCCAGTTGTGACTCCAGTCACAACTGAAGAAAGCCCGGAGGAGCAGAAGAAAGTTTATATACCGAAAGCACTGACAAGGGTTGTGGATGAGACAGTACCAGATACTGTTTCACCAAGGTTGGTGATATTGATAAACAGCATACTACGACCAACACCACCACCAATCAGTGCACCGAGAAGAGTCACAACGGCAGTGACAACCAAAACCGATGCTACTCCGGTAGCACCGGCAATGGTTTTAAAGAAGAAATGGGGACCGGCCTGCAAAACAATTCACAAGCCCGTGGTTGAGAAAAAGGCGGCTCCAGTGAAGAAAGTTGAGATGGTAGACGAAGTTGATGAGTAGGGGTTTGTGCTTGTAGCCAAAGCTGGCAAGAAGGCTAAAGCTCCTTCTCCGGAAGAAAAGAAATGCACCAAATGACGGGATGGGCCCATCCCATCAACAGAAACAGGGATGGAATGCCAACCCTCACTTGTGGATGAATAAATCGAAATATTGAAGGTGCAGGTTCCTGACAAAACAGCACCAGTAAACTCAATGTGGTTCACTAGTGAGCACATTGACTTTTACTTCAGGAACCATGCGGGATTGACAAGCGAAGGATATGTGAGCCCAGTGGACTGTAACGCAATGTTGAACAGCAGAACACGAGTGAAACGATTCATAGGTTTTGAGAAAGAGGATGTGAATGAGTGTAACTTTTTGTTCTGTCCGTTTAACGTTCGGAACGCTCATTGGGTTCTGTATGGAGTTCTAGTCGAAAAAGGAGTTGCCTTTCTCTTTGATCCGCTGAAGGAAAGTGGATTGAAGAGGGAGTCGGTGGCGATGGGAATGACACTTCATAGGATCGTCAACAAACATCCTGTTCGATGGTCTCTTGGAGTTTGACAGTGAGTGTGTTCCAGATTTTTATCAAACGAATGACCACGATTGTGGTCCTTTTGTCTGTATATATGCTGCCGGGTTGGTGGAGGACAGTTTGGATGAGACTCCAGCCGTTGCAGTCGAACAGATTAGGGAATTTGTAGAACTGATGCCGGGAAATGAGAGTGCTCCAAAGCTAATTGGAGGGGGTCCAACACCCCTGGACAATTCATTGCAGGAGTATCTCTCATTTACGGAAGATCACTTCTCGGTATTTATCAGTTCTTACACAGTAAGTCACTGACATCTGACGGTGAAGCCGATTGTAGCAACGTCAATCAGCAAAGGCAATGCTTCTTTCCTTAGAAAACAGGTTACCATGGACATTTTTGATGGAAAGGAGTGTATTTATCTGCCTGTGCTGATTGATAGTAGGTGATGGGTTTTGTTTATGGCAGACTTGAAACACTATGATTTCTCAGTGTTAGATCCCACTGCAGATATTATTGATAAAAGTCTGTTGCAAAGAATGAGAGTGACTGCTCGATACATCGAACACTTGTGTCTCACAAAAAGAGAAATGAGAATAAATGTATTTGTGCAGCCACATCAGCTGGTGCAGAATGGAGGACAGACGGGGCTGATGGTGTGTGGATACATTCGAGCTCTGATAGAAGAGCGGCCGCTTTTTGATATCAATATTGAGAAACTTAAGAAGCGGATCGCGAAACAACTCATCAAAGCAAAGAAGAAGGGTCCCACATCAACAGTGAAGCAGAGGAAGAACCACACCACTCTCAATGCAACTCATGCAGCGAGAGTGGAAAATTCATTGACCTTTGCTGAGGTCCGATCATCAACAGTGGACCCCGATATACTTGAGAGAGATATAACTAATTATATCTACTCTCACAGGCCCATTAAACGGAGAAATATGTATATGGGCAGCAAAGTTGTCGAGTCCACTAACCAGGATCCCAGATTAAGAAAATTGTATCGGGTTCAACCAAAGAAAGCAGTTTAAATAATACTAAACAACACAGTTGCTGACACTACTCCATCGACAGAAGCAATCATAGAGCACTTTAGCGTAAAATCTGTTGCCCCCCCTATTAGTGATTTGGGGGATTTTCTCTTAGTTAAGAGAGGTGATTTATTCGAACTCAGGGAGGTTCTCTCTGGTGAAGTGGTATAGGCGCTGAACAAGGCCAACAATTCATCCCCGGGTTACTCAAATATTACATATAAGGATATGTTATATTGTGACTCGGTGGGTGCAATATATACAAAATTATATAATAGGATAATCAATAGCCGAGTGATCCCGGAAAGTTGGAAGGAATTCTTTACAACACTCCTTCCAAAACCGGGAAAGCAAGGCCAGTATGATCAAGTCTCATCAAGGAGACCGATAGCTCTCTTAGAGTGTGCCTATAAAATATTGGCAACACTTCTAAAATATCAATTAAATAGGTGGGTAGTGGACAACAAACTCTTGCACCCATTGCAGAAAAGTCCTGGACCGCATGGTGGTTGTGCTGAACACAAGTTTCTCATTAGGGCGATCCTAGACAAGTACTATTCTCAGCTGGTGGAAGCTGAGTTCCACGTAACAATGCTGGACAATGCTGATGCATTTGACTCAGTGTCGGTGAAAATCATCCTAAAGCTGCTGGGAAGAATGGGTGTAGGAGCCGACTGTGACGGGTCAGATCCCGATTTTAGTGGGGGTGCGACAGGGTTGTTCACTCTCAATGCTGTTATTTAATATCGCCATAAACCCGGTCTTGCTGGAGCTAGATCAACAATCTTATGGCGGTATGATAATAGCTAATCACCATGTGAGTTGTTTAGCTTCTGCTGATGACCTTGTGCTGCTGGCAGACAATCAGAGTCACATGCAGTTAATGATGGATAAAGCTGCAGAACTTACAAACATTATAGGGATAAAATTCAGACCTTCCAAATGTGCACGGATAGCGATCTCACACAATCCAAATAATAGGATCCAGATATATGGTAGCGCTATCCCGGAAATCACCGAAGGTGAATTCGTTGTATATTTGGGAGTTCACTTTTCGGAGAACATAAGAATAGCACCAGTTGAGAAGCTTGCAGAAGTTACAAGAGAAACAGTAAAGATTACAGAATACGTGCTGTTTCTTTGTCAGAAACTGCAAGCCTACATGATTTACCTGCACTCCAAGCTCATATTTGCCTTCAGGATCTTCTATATTCTATATGGAACTATTGATGGCAAGAGCTTTAGTCCGGACAATGTAATCAGACTATTGCATAAGAAGGTGTTGGGACTGCAAAAGAATGCATCAAATGCGTATCTCTACACTCCAAGAGAAAATGGGGGGTCGGTATCAAATCGTTACTTGATGAGTACTTGATACAGTCGCTGGCCCACAGTTTCCAAATGATTGCGTGTAATGATATGACAACGATGGATGCTGCAGTCTTCTCCCTTCAGCATGGAGCTACAGGTCCCAGAAAAACGCGTCTCTTGTCGATTGAGGCGGCAATACGCTGGCTGAACGCTGGGACACAATCGGGGAAAATCAAAAATTGGTGGGCGAAAATCAAGTTCGCCATTCATAAGATTGTGAATCTGCACCAGATTTCAGTAAGTCTGGTGCAGAATAAACGGGGTATTTGTCTACATCTCCACCAGTCATTGGTGTGGGAGAGAAGACTGTCAAATGGCGAGACTGAGGTACTTAAGGACGAAACAAGCGAAAATATGTTTCTCACCCCCCTCCTAAAGTCCAGTGTGTTCAAGACACTAAGAAGATTGGTGGAGAAATCTTGGACACACAAATGGAATATACAAAGCAGCTCTGGACGGATTGCAAGAAGCTTGCAATCCACAATCACCTTTCACTGCGCTGTTTATGGGGGGAAGTTGAATTATAGCGAGTGGTATTTTTACCACAAGGCAATGACCTACACAGTGCCTATTAACTACCGACAGGGTATTACTAAGAACAAGGGACACTGTCGTAGGTGCCCTCATAATAAAGAAACCTTGGCCCATGTACTTACAGGATGTATGTACAGTGAAGGGTTCTGGAACTATAAACAAAACTCGGTCCTTTATTGTATAGGGGAGCAAATAACTGAATATTTAGACTGCAAAGTCGATATAAATGTTTAGCGTAGATATGCTCCATCTACACTCCGGGTTGATCTTCAGGTATTCGTCCCATGATCGCAGATCTTATACCTAATAGATGTCAAGTGTCGGTATGACACGAAGAAGAACATGGAGAATAGAAACCAAATGATCCTCGATCATTACGAGATTCTTGTTGTTTTTTGCAGGGCAGCAATGCTAGAGACGATTGTGACAGTGCTCGCCCTTCAGGTAGGGTGCCTAGGGACGTGGTCGAAAAGGAGCATTGTCATACTGACAACTCTAAAGATCCCGCCAAAGGTGATAAGACAGATTGCAATTGGCTGCTCAGTATCGAATATGAAATACTCAGCAGCACAATGGTCTTATCACCGTTATGGCATAGTCCCAAGCGGGATCCAGAGAATAAATAAGATTACTGTAGAAGAGATCCAAGAACCTGATGAAGGCATGTTAGCGATGGAAGAGATGAAATATGAACATGCTATTCCTGAGGGTGTATAAGAATTTGATCCAGCCGCCCTGGAAGCACTAGTACAATCTTATAGTTACAGAGTAGGAGTGCAACAGGGGGGAGTAGTATGTATTGAGGATCAAACAGATAATGATCCATCTGACGATGAGCTAGTCTCCAATCTAGATAGGATGAGGATCGGAGATTCATCAGAGGATGAAGAAAACTCATCATCGGAGAAGACTTGACCTTCGATGATGAGTTATTAAGGATGCAGTGAGTGAATGTGTCGGGCTTGGCGGAAACGTTCACCCAAGTGATGGGTGCGGGGGTAGGCCGCTAATGAAAAAACCACTGTGGAAACCAGGGCCGGTGTAAAGGACGCCTTCGGGACGATACATGCGGCAAATTTATTTATGTACCAACCGGGCACTTTTACTCAATGACAAAAAAGAAGGCAGAAAAATAAAGATATTCAAAGATTATTTCTAGCAATTGAAGTTCCAGGAAAAGGCACAATTAATACTGCTAAAGTGTGAACAATTAAAGTAAAAACTTTAAGACAAAAAGTCAAAGAAATGTTTAAAATTGAAGGAACAATACTCTTATTGCTTTTGGATTTAGAATTACAAGATAAAAATTACCTATATGGTTATGGATGTTATGAAAAAGAAATTAATAATATAACAGTTTATTATATTGAGGAATTTTACGATATTAATGATTTTAACGAATTTACTGATGATTTACAAAAAGTTGAAATAAAAAAGGAAGAAAATATGTTGCAGTATCAAAACATTCCCGATGTAGATATAAATGTTAATTTAATAAGTACAAGTATGTCAAAAGAAGCAAAATGTTTCGAAATAAAGTAATAAAAAATGAATCGTTGAAAGATAACAAATTTGATGAGGGTAAACAATCTAAATATAATTCGAGAATGTTGTGGTTATCATTAATTATGATTTTATTCTTATGTATATCTCCAACGATGTCTTTAGTAGCGTATGATTGTTCACAAACAGAAGTTGGAAAAATATATTCATGGATGTCGTAGAATGTACTGAATTACAAATTAAAGAAGAGAAAAATGTTTTTTATCATTTATATCAAGAATCAGGATTTAGAAGAGCAAAATGGCGAGAGTGTATAGTCAAACGTGCAACTTATGTTTTTCATTGTGGAAAATCGAGTCACTCTTCTCTTATTAAAATAGATGTTATACCAAGACCAGTTAATATCTTACCAGAAAATTGTGAAGCAGCATTTCAAACGAAACAACTAAAAATTGATTCCACTTTAACTTTAACTGCCAAAGTTGGATATATTACGAGAGAATCTGTATTTGGAAAAGGAGTAATGTATCAGGATGGAGAATGTAAAAGAGAATCTGTAAAATTGGGGAATAAAATAGTAGATAAAATCATGGTATCAGAGGAATATCAAACAGAATTGGGAGAATTTGATGGAATTTTTGATTATGTTACGGGGAAATTACAGTCCCATGCATTTTGTAATTATCGAACTACAAGCTGTCAAACAGGAGAATCTGTATTATTAGACTCAGTTAATTATAAAGAATGTAATTTGGCATTTCTTAAATCAGCAGAATTTATTGAAGCTCAAGGCATTCAAATACAAAAAAGACCAGATATATTAAAACCGAAGAAGCATCAAGCTCGAAAAGCAGTACCAGTTCAAAAAAAAGAATTTAGCAACAGTTTTAATGTCATCTCTTTCAGCAGATGGAATGAGATTTATAAGAAAAGAAAAAGAAAACCGTTGTGGAAAATCAATGTATTCAACAAATTACAAGGGTCTATATGTTTCTCAAGAAAGGATACCCGATGCTACAGTTGTACATAATGCTGATATAAAATTATCCCATTATTTGAGCAATAAAATAGATTTTGCATTTCATTTTCATCAATCAACAGTGGAAAATTTATATCGTGAGGTTATATTAAATGATTGTAATTTGAACCGAGAAATATTACAAAATCGAATCGCTTTAGTAGTAACAAATTCTAATCTAGTCGCTCCAATATTAGTCGCTGAAAAAGGTGTATTTGGACGAATTATGGGCGAAGTTATGAATGTAAAGAAATATCAGTTCAAATAATAAAACATAATGAAACAAATGAACTTCCAGTTAGTTATAAAGGTGAACTAAGATTTGTAGAACCTATAACACGAATTCTAGTGGAAAATGGAACAAGACCTAGAAAATTATGATGTAATGAGATAACAGCACCTTTATATGATGTAAATTATATCGATTAACACAAGAAATCTGGATTTCGTTACCAAATAATAAAGAAGTTAAAGGCATCAAAAAATTGCATTTAACAAACTTAGAATATTTAATAAATTTTACGTCTTTAGATCAAATGTCAACAATTTGTATTTATGTTGGGTTTTAAAAATCTTTAATTTTAAATATTTACTTTTTTAAACACAAATCTTTATTCTTTAATAGTAAGTCTTTAATCTGTAAATCTGACTCAAATTAATCAGAAAGGACTTCCAACATAAATATATAGACAATGAACACAAATTCTTTTTTGAAACTTTAATTCAAATAACAAAAATTAACAAGTCAAAAATAATAATAATAATTCAATTCTTGATGACAGAACACAAACACAAAACAATATTTCGTACGAGTTAACAGATTACAGTAAAAACTGTGAATCTCCAAAACGAACGAATGTTAAAATTTAAATTAAACCTTTTCCTCCCATACGCGATACTTATGGTTTAAAAGAAGAATATTTTAAAAAAGAATAATAAATAATAAAAATAATTCTATATAATGAGTTAAGTTGCTTCCTTTTGTTTTTGATGAGAGAATTTTTTGGGCAAACTAAACTAAATTTGCTGCTGTTTATATAGTAATTTTCATTAGCCTTGAAAATTGATAAAATAAAACAAAGACTAAAATATTTTTAATTTTAGATTCCAAATTTTGTTAAACTAAATATTATTTTGTTTGAAATTAGTAATTTTACCAAAAGAATTATTTAAAAAATTTTTCTACATAAAATTTTATCAAAAGTGTTCAAATGTATTTTTCGAAACCCTAACATTTATTCACCAGAAGAAATTGAAGATTCAAGACGAAATTTCTTATTTCCTTCTAAAAAAGAAAGAGTAATGAATGAAATCATCAATACCGTTTTACCTTATGGAGTAGGAAAAGTAAACTTCGATATTTTTTTGAATATAGACCATTGCCAAAGAGCCACTATGAATGCGATGAAAAGAATATGGGGAAAATTTATATTTTTTGGTCAAGCTTGTGCTGGTTTAATTGGAGTTTATAGAATTTTTACGATATCCAAAGTTTTTATTTCTCAAATTTTATCAACATACAGATTATATACAATTTTGGGATTTTCATGGAAATTAATAATTGGATGTATTCCTATGATAGCAAAATTTTTCAAAATTTCATCATAAAGAAATAAATACATGAAAATCAGAAATGAAAATTAATAAACGTCGTAAAAAGTTTAAGAAAGGAAATAAAAAAGTACAAGTGTAACAAGTGATGGAAGAAAAAGTGAAACTGGAAATGAACCTGTAAGTAATAGTAATTTAACGGCACCAACAATACCTAAAAGCGAGTGGAAAGATTATGAAATTATTACAAAAAAAATTACAAATGATAAAGAATCAAGAAATGTTAAATTCAAGTGCACCACGCAATCTGACAAGTTTAGAACCATTACCGAATTACTATCCATTCTTACAACTTAAGGAAATGAAATATATCGATCCAAAACTGGAAAATTTAAATTCATAGGAAAAACAAAAAATAGAAGTTGAAATAAGAAATCAATGGGGTTTACCAAGTAATTATGTTTTTGCTGTGAGAATTAAATTCGGTAAAAGATTAACAATAACTGTTTTATTAAATGATAGATATATTACAGCTTTAGTTGATACTGGTTCAGAAGTCACGATTGTTGATGAGAAGATGCTTCTGGCATCTGAAAAATTAAATCTGGCACCTTGTATTGAAAGATTATAATCAATTACAGGTCAGCGATTGAAGGAACTGTTCAAATGTCAATAAAAATTGGTGGCAAGAATATTATAACAAACGTACTAATTTCAAAAAGTTGCCCAGAATCATTATTGCTTGGTATGGATGTTTTGCAACAGTTAGAAGGTGTTTCTTTAGATTTAAAAAGTGGAAACTTGGTATCTATACCTGATGGAAAAATCTTACATAAAGAGACTAAATCAATTACAAGAGATCATGTCTATCAATCAACACCAAGAGATCATAATCACTACATTTACTTATTAATTTAGATTTCGAAAATAGAACAAAACAGGTTCAAACTATTGTTCGGTCTAAAACATTTAATTGGGATTCAGTATCGATTGCATATTTTGTGATCAAGAGTCAGTCGGATTGCTTGCGTCGATTGTGCCAGTTCGAACCTAAAGGAATCCAAATGAACTTGATTATTGTGGTGTAGATCGTGAGATAACAATTGATGTTTTGTATATATTTACATTCATTTATTTATTGATGCACTTTTATCTTAATAACATTACGAACATCTTATAAGACATTGTGATTTTAAACTTTTTTTGTGGGTGTGTGAGGGTGTGAAAAGTTCCAAACGAGCGATATTTATTTGTGATGGTAAAGTCAACTCTTCATTGATTAAAGAATAATATAAAAATTTAATAATAAAATAAAATATTCAAAAAATTAAAAAACGCCATTTGTTAAATTTATTTTTTACGACAATTAATTTCGACGGTATAACCGTCATCGTCAGGTCTCAAGAAAGAAATGAATTTTGAATCTGCTTATATAGACAAGCAGTGATTATGTCATCAATGAATTATTATGTCATCTAAACACGCTTAATAGGGTTTTCAAGAGACCCATTTGCACATTAATCTTAGGATCTAAAGATCTGATATAAAGTGCTTCACAGGCCACCCTCTCCCAATAGTTTTAAAACGAGAGCACAGAATTTTAAAATCATTTAAAATTTTCATTCAACTTACAACCCTTTCTGTGTTCTGCAATATTACTCCCACCTACATTCCGACCATGTTCTTGGATTCTCTTACAAAGATGACGGGACGTCTCTCCAATGTATGTGGCATTACA
>MQRK01217150.1:16321-34718 GCA_001938485.1 Girardia tigrina
ATATATATATATATATATATATAATATTGAGTCTTGTGAACGCAAGTTTAGTATTTCTAAAATATAATTTGATTAAAGCTTCTTTTTTTATATTTATTGGACATGTTTCGATGCTTACACACATCATCATCAACAATATTTGGAAATTTAGTATTTTAATATTTGAATAGTTTAATATTTTAATTGTTCTTAATAATATGATTTTAAAAGGTATAAGTTTAAATAAAAAAATTTTAAGAATATATTATAATTTATTGAAGTATTATTGTGTAATAATGGCAAAAATATTTTAATTAAAAATTTTAAGTATTGAAATAACCTTACTTTGCCCATTCTGAATGTTAATTGATGGGTTGTAGTGTCTTATTTTTGAGATTCAGATTTGAAAGATTTATGGAACTGTAGATGAAAAGTTAGTTGCCGATGTGATAGCAAATTGTAACCGCTGTTTGTCAAATGATCCATGTGCGGTACGGTGGAAGAAGAGTTTGAAAAAAACCTTTGCAAAAGATAGATTCGGTTCATCATTTATCATTCTTAGGGATTTGCATCAGTGGTGTAGGAATCATTGCAAATAATTAGACAATATTGAAAATGAAGATGAGCCATTCGTTGTTGCATTTAAGGTTATGTTTTAGGATGAGGATAATGAAGAGGTTGAAGTTAAAGATAACTCATTTCGTGTTGTGATATCGAAAAACAATTACTTAATAGCTTTCAAGTCAGACAAATTTCATGCTGATGCGTCATATAAGTTGAATTGGTAAGGTATGCCAGTGCTGGTTGTTGTTATTATTGATATAGATCATCACTTCCATCCTATTTTCATTACTGTTTGTTCAAATGAATGCAAGAGGGACTTTTAATTTACATTGCAAACAATTTTAGATAGTTCAGAAGAGCCTGCTACTTGGAATGTTTGATTTTTTGGAGGTATTTCTTGAAAAAGTTCTAATTATGTGCTGGACACATGTGCGACGAAATATTATTAAGTATTTGAATCTTGTTTCTGAAGACAAAAGAGAGGAAATTGAAGAAGATCTTGGTATTTTTAGTTGGCATCAAACAGTAGTATACTTAAGAAATTGAAGGCGTGATTTATAAAAAAGTGGAAAATAAACGTGATTTTATTTCGTATATGAATGATATATGGTTCACATCCTTTCAAAATTGGTATGAAGACGCAATGCAAAATATATCATATACTAACTGTTGGGAACGTTCATAAAATATAAAATTTTTGAATCTTATCAAATTATTAAATAAACAATTACATTCCGTAAAATATTGTTATAAATATGTTAAAATAATATTTTCAGAAATTTAATGTAAAAAAATTAATTTAAGTAAAAAATAAAATAAATTTTACGGTAGGGTTATTAAAAGATTTATGTAAAGATTTATTATAAAGTAAAAAAAGTTAATTTCAAATTTGATGAAAATAATTATTTGAAATAAAATAAAAAGTAATTAAGTTTGATATTTTATTTGCGAAATAAAAGTAAACTAAACCATTTTGGTAACTTTTAAATCAAAGTAAATTAAAAATGTGGTTATAATTTTTTTTGGAAAATGTAATTATAATTTTTGGAAATTAAAATTGGAATTAAAAAATAATTGTAAATCCATTAAATCGACTTAAATAAAAAATGCGATTTTAATTTTTTTTCGGAAAATGTAATTAAGAAACAGGAAAATTTAAATGTACCATAACATTGAAAAATTAATAAAAGACGCAACAAAATCTTTGTGACAAAATTTTAACTCACTATAATTTTTTATTAAAGAAATATAGAATTTTAATTTGTAAAAAAATATACTAACCATATTTTTATTTATATCTATTTTTATTTATATTGGTTGTGTAAAAAAGAAAGTACAAAAGTTCTTCAAAAATATTTGTTTAAAAAATTTAAATTGTTATAGAAATAAATTTTTTGTGTTCATGATAATGTCTTTTGATCAAGAACTCAATTCTAACAATGCTTTGGAATCTTTAACTTATAAATGAAGAAAGAGCAAACTCTAAGAGAGAGATTGCGACTGAGAAGATTTTTTCAAGTGTGTCTTGATTCTACAAATAAAGTCCCGTAAATATTTACATGGTGATAAATCTGTTGTGTTAACATATCTGACAATTTTACTTCAAGATTGGAAGACTGCTTAACTTTTATTTATTACTGTTCAAGAAGTGGATCAGTCAAGGTAACTCAAAAAGTAAATCAAAGGTAAATCAAAGAGTAGAAGTGGAACACATGCGCCTAATACAAGAAAAGAGCTTTTGTAGTTTGGATAGTTCACATGAGGCACGACAACAATTCCTGTCAAGGCGGCGTATACAATGGCTCTATCTATTTAAAGCAATACAAGTGCAAGCATGTAATTGGATTGGCAATGTGCTTAAATACATGGAACATCCAGTAAGTGCAAAACAAATAGCAATTGGCGAGAAAAGAATAACAGGTCGACCATTAAAACGACTCGAGTATTATAAAAAAACTAATAGAAGACTTAATTTTTATTTTACTTAACATTATTCATTTAAATATTGAATATTTTTTTTTAATTTTTACTAAAATAAAACTTAAAATACTGAGTAAAAATCATTTTTTACAGTGCAAATACTATTTATTTTACAGAGCATTTATTATTTTTTACTGAAAAAAACTATTTATTTTACTGAGCATTTATTAAAAAATACTGTTCAAAAAATTTGTTGTCGTTGTATATATATAATAAATAATTTGAAACAAAATTAAATAAATAATGATAGAAATAATTGATAAAAAAAATTTAAATAAAAAAATGCTTGATGTTTTGTGTTTGAATGTTGTGTTGATTTAGAATTGTGTCTCTCCTATCCAGATGGTTGATTAATATTTAAATTCTTATTATCTGAAAATACGTAATGTTTAGATTTATTGCTAATTTAAAATAATTGTAAAAGTTTAAATAAGTTTATTAATTTTATTTACAATTTTAAATAAATAAATTGAAATAATATTTTTCAATAATTAATAATCATTTTAATTTTTGAACCAATAAAATTTAGAATAAATAGTTTAACAATTTATGAAAATCTCCATTTGCTTAGATAATAAGATTAAATTCATTAATTACTTAACCTCGTGCAATCGTACGAAAGTTTTTACAAAGACTGTCCTGAAGACAATCAAACTTACAATATTAATAAAAATATTAAGTCATATTGGTGTTCTTAATAATAACGAGTAAAGAAAATTTTGAATCTTATTGAGTCATGTCACTCATTTTCATTGTTCGATTTCGTTACTGTTCGATTGATACCGGATTGTTTATGTTATGTGCCAAATCGAGAGAGAATATGTGCCCCGGTATGTTACGAGCCGAATAAATACCAAGAGAAATGAATAATTCGCTATGATTTTAGTCGATTTTTTGTAACAACATTTTTTGGCATTTTTAGAATTTTTAGCTCTCGAATTTTCCGATGATTGTCAAATTTTTATACTGGAATGGTATTATTATTCTAGATTTGATGTATTTTAAACTTATTTTCGAAGTTGCTATTATAAAACGATTAATCCTTAAATATTTGATTCGATTAATAAATATTTTGACTCATTTCATCGTTTATTGTACTGATAAATCTGTGCAATTGAAGATCTTCCTTCTTGAAACATACAAGTTGCTCTCTTATCTCTTCATTTTTGATTCACAAATTTAGTGGTATTCCGGATTGATTTCGAACAGCTTTAGATAAAAAAACTCATTCGAGGTTTACTGATACTTTCTCCCAAAATATCTTTATAACTTTTCCATTTTCTTCTTTTCAAAATTTAACAATGTTATAACTTAATTCACCGTTAGAAAATTCTAAATTATCGATGACTTCGTCAAATTGAAGAATTTGATTTTCTGTCAAAAATTCGTCTCCTTTTCAAAATCACCAGTTGTGATTTCATTATTTTCATTTGAATTTGATTTTTTAGACTGTCAATCGTTGATCGATTTATTCCAATTTTCATCATTGGAATTTTGTTGTTCTTCAAGGAAGCTTCTGTTAAGTCTTCACCATTACTAAACTCTGTTATATAGGCCAACGATCGTTTTATTTCTTCCTTGATATTTCCAACATGAAAAGTCAACAACCTTTTATCCTGATTCAAATATCCATGGTCCGATGGAACCTTCCAGATGCATGTCCACCTCTGCATAACTACACTAATAACTAAACGAATTGCAGCAAAATTAAAAATTATCAATTGCAATTATTCTGTTTTTGAGTAAACTACTTCAACAGAATCCACACTGTGAGAAGTGGTTGCAACATCAATATCATAATTCATTTTTTTAACACCAAAATTTATTCTAAAATTCATTCAAAATCTTGAAGATTTATTAAAATAATTTTCACATTATAAGTTATAATGAGTTATAAGTTACAACCCGTCAAATTGATGTTAACCTGCTCGTACCCGGAAATTATCTTACAAAGACAGTATTTCATTTTAGACCGCTGGGTCTGTGTTCAGGATGTTCGTCGTTCGGTGGTTTGATTGGTTGAATGAAAATTTCAATCACATTTTTTCCATCCTTTATAAATTCGAAAAAGAAAGTATATAGAGAAAGTGTATTACTTCAGTAAAACAATGTAATAACTTTATTTCACAATGTTCTATGAGGAGTTAATTAATTTTTGGTGCGATGATCAAAATTTAAATAGTTTTAAAAAGATTATTTTGATTTAAAATCAAATTGAACATTAAAAAAATTAATTTGAATTAAAAAAACATTCTTAATTAAAAAACATTCATTAAGAAACATTAATTAAAAGACATTCTTTATTAAGAAATTTTATTAATATTTGCAAAAATGTATTTTCTAATTTTGAATTAATTTAATGATATGATTAAAAGATTAAATATTTAAAAAATACAAGATTGAATATTAAATATAACGTATTTTAAAAATTTCTAAAATAATAAAATATTAAATATTTTGTTTTTATAATTTTATTTTTCAACTGAAGTCTTATATGCTGTTTTTTTTAATTTTGTATTGTTTTTTTAAAAAACCATTTTTTTAAAAAAAATACAAAATTAAAAAAAACAGCATATAAGATTTCAGTTGAAAAACAAAATTATAAAAACAGGATAAAAAGGTTAAAATAAAAAAAACATATTTAAACATTAAATATTTTTTTTAAAAAATTTTAATACATAAATTTTTTTGTTTAAAAATTTTAAAAAGTTGAATGTTGTTGTAACTTAATTAAAATTATAAATATATGAAAAATTATTTGAAAATAGAGATTAGCTAATTAATTATTAATTAGGAAAATTGTTTTAAAATTTACTTGAATGTTGTTTTATAATAAAGATATAAGTTCAGTAAAATGAATTCTGATAATTAACGTCACGAATACTTATCACATTTTTAATGATTTTTGTTATATTGTTCTATCAATATTTTTTTTATTTTTTTATTTATTTTTTTTTACTTTTCACATTTTTGATTTATATTTTAATATCTATAAATATTTAAAAATCGGATAGTTATTGATTTTGGAAAGTTTGGATTCGGTTTCTCTCTTCGGCTTATTGATTTTTTTGAACTTGTGGTTTCGAGTTTTTGGTTTGATTTGTTGTGTTACAAAAATGAAAGAGAACAGAAATAATTATTATTTATGTTTCACTCATGGTTTCTGAAGATAAATGCTATATTATACAAAATTTGATGCGAATCACAAATTTTAAATTAAAATTTAAATATTTCTAACCGCTTATCAGAAATCCCCCATTTTTTGAGAAATACATTAAATGATTTTTGAATATCAAATTTAAAATAGTGACAAGGTCCAATTTCTTCAAAGAGCGAAAAGTTGATTTTGCCGAGTTCGGAGCCATGGTGGGTGTTTGAGAATCATCCAATATCGAAGTTCTCAAAGCCATCAAATTGTCTCTCATGGAATATCAAATCGATGAAGATCATATGAATCAGCGATTCGAGCGAGTGATGCAAGCGCAATCTGAGCTAGAATTGATCGGATGGTGCGATGTCGATGAGAGCTACAACGACAGAGACGTTTGTGTCGACTCGCAATTACAGAGCCACGCGCCAGGACTTCTTATGATCAAATTGAAGGCAGAAAATTTCTAAATTCAGGACCAATTTCCGATTACAATATGCGAGCTGAGTTTCGACAGTTCCGGTTAATGTATGTTCACAACCGTTAATTTTATGCTACATAGCGAAGAAACGGAAGGGATTGGCATTAAAAACGTTTCTGAAAACAAGTACACTGATAATAAGAAAAGTGATCGAACTATTACAATGCTTCAATGGGACCAGCAAAACTTCAAGAATCCACTGCGTAACCCTGCTGCCTCCGTTTGATTCTCGGGGCAACCTGAGGGTCGGGTGGAACAATCATCTTCTCGATGTGACCTTGATGAACAACTTGTTAAGTTGGCTGATCATGCTGAAGTCTTTGCTTACCTCCACTAGAATTACGGAAGAAAATCCACTTTTCATCTCATGTAATAATTCGCTTCCAAAAACGGCTCTCTCTGGGCTATCGAGTAGTTCGCGGCAAAAATCAATTCAACACTAGGTTTGTATATTTGTCAATTCGTGAAAACTCGGAGTGGATTTTTATTTAGAAAACCCAAGTTATGCAGATGACGGAGAATGGTCCTTTGAGAATGACCGAGCTCCTTGAAAAACCTGCGGATGCTAGTACAGAGCTGGTGCTCCACCAGAGCACAAAACTCCTCTGTGTTCACAAATGATAGTCGACCAGAATGTTTCTGATCTTCAAGACTGGTATATCCCTGATTAAAAAGACGAAACCACCGCTGAACTTTATTTTCCTTGAGCACATCTTTGCCTCTCACGTTGTAGACTTCTCGAGTCGCAGCTGCTGCTATTAGGCATTTTTCCCAATAATTTCGTAATAAGACACAAATTACTGTTTTTTCTTCAATCATTCTTAAATATAAAAAATAGAGGAAAAAAGTTTTAAGTTTTAAAGTGTAGTTATGTTATGGACTATTATGGGCTTTAAAATGATACCAAATGTTGCACATAAATGTTAGACTTAAATGATCTGGTAAAACAAAAAACTTTAATTTACTAAATGCGTGAATAAGTTCTGACTCAACCACGTAAATAATTTTTCATAAAGTAAAATTGCTTTAAGTCAGAGACTTTAAAATATTTTAATTAAAAAGTTTTTTGTTAGAACATGTAATTAATTTTTATACTAGAAAATATTTAGCATAAAATAAGGTTTATTTCAATGCTGTGTTCTTTGTTGAAAATTTAAACAAGTTGGAGATTTTTCTTAATTATAAAAATATAGCATAATATTTAGAAGTAATTTTATAATGAAATACCTCTTATTTTTAAGGTAATTATAATTTTCTGATGTCACTAGAAATGAAAACAAACAATGTCATATTTTCGAAACCTTGTGATGTTTTACAGAGAAAAAGAATTAACGCACTTGGCGTAGACGATATTATCAATAAATATAATGACTTGATTGAAAATGAATACGTTTTTGCTTTTAGCTTAATTAAATCTTCATATTTTAACTAATTTCATTAAAATTTTATTTTAGGTCTTTTCTTGTGATGTTGAAAAATAAAAGTAGATATATTAAATTTAGAAGAAGTGTTAATAATTTTTAAGTATTCATAATTAATGTAGCAAAATTATCTTTTTTATTTTTCAGATAACCAAAACATTAGAAAGGAATGTCATTAACTATTGGAATTCAATTTCATTGTATTGATATTCCAATTTATTATGATATAATAATGATTAGAATTAATTATCAAACTATTTTATTAAAGCATTCTTAAAAAAAAACTCTACTAAGAAATCGCAGGAAATCGCTAATTGTATTTATTTGTTCACTTAATTAATTTACCAAAAAATACATAATAAATTTTAATCTGTTACAAACATGAATAATTTTAAATTGTAACATTAACTAGAAATGTGAAAATGTGTAAACAGAAGAGATTACAAGAATTGCTGGCATACCAGTGTTTCTTCCAGCTCTGTAAGGGGGGACATCCCCCCCAAAATTTTTTAATTATAAATCATATTTAGTAATAAACATCCAAATGTTTTCAAGTAATGACACTCAAATAAGTTTATAATTACAGTAAAATGCTTTGTTTTATTAAAAAAATCATTTTAATTATTTATTTATTATATATGTAATGTTATCTACTTCTAACTTAGTTTTTCATGGCAAGCTTCTTTTTTACATATATTGTGTTAGACACTTATTTATTGTAAATCATTATATTTTCTAGTGTTAGATAATATATTATTTAAGTATTACATTATTAGTGTATGTTCGCTTATTTAATTATTTATATTAAATTTTTGATTATTCCTTTATATTATTTAAACATTATTATAATTATTGTTATTTGTATTTTATTTGTATTATATTATTTACATTATACGCTTAACGACATTAAGTCGTTAGGTGAAATTTTAAAAATTTTAAATTTCATATTGTGAATCAATGTTGATTGATTACATAATTAATGTTTTTAATTACAATTAATTTTAATATTTAAGAACACTATTAACTTTTACAAGCTATTTTTAAAGTAAGATTTCTACATATTTTTTCCGTCACAAATATAATTTTCAAGATTTGTAAATTGAAAGAAAAGTGAACGCTTTTTTTTAAAAAGACAAATTTCAAAAAAAGATTAACGATTGTCTAAATAATTTTTTGAAATTGGTTTTATAAAATTGATTTTTTAGTTTATTTTTCTTCATAAAAAGTAATTGTTGTGACCTACAGTCAAAATGCTAGGAATTTTTTTGAAAGAAGGTTAAATTAAATATTGTACAAATTAAAATTTATATATAATTAAATATGTAAAGTTTGAAAAAATTAATTTGTAAAATTATGAAGATCTAATTAAATTTTTAATAATTTAAAATTTTTGAGTTTTAAATATAATATAAAAATTAAAATGTATAATATTTATATGTGGAATGATTTTTAAAAAATTAATGAAATAAACGGAACGATTAAATATTTTAAAATGTTATCGTAATTTAAAATTGATTTGATAAAAGTAATTGATAAAAAAGTAATTGATATTAGTATAAAAAAAATCAAACATGAATATATATAAGTATTTTTATTATATCGCTTTAGTATATCGGTTTAAGATTTATAAAACAAATTGTTTCTCAAAAAAATAATAAGTTTGTTTAAATATTAGATTTAAACAATTTTTTGTAGGATAATAAAAGTTTTGATGTCTGAAATAACTCATAGTAATAATTCCGATGATGTTCCAAGAACCTCTAATATGGTGGCCTTTGCCACAAATTCAGACCAATTAATCACCAGATTGATTCCGGAGCATTTTAAACGCGATGACGATGTCGAAGTATTGATTACGAGTTAAAATAGATATGTTAAAGCAGCAGGAGTACCAGATATTTAAAAAAGACATTGGTGGTGACTGCCTTTGCTGGAGTTAATCCCGGTATACGAAAACACGAGATCTTCAGAAAGAGGTTTCGAGAACAGGTTACGAGAAGCGTTTCAAAAGAAAAGATCCCAAATGGATGTTCAAAGAGAAGCCGTTGAATTTCAAAGAACAACGGAGACGACAGCAGAATTTTTTGCTAAAGCAAAGAAGATGGCTGAGGCGATAGTATCATTCCAATGGACATTCGAGGAAGTGGAAAAATGCCTGTTACTAAATTGTAATAACGATAACGATAACGAAACAAAGAAAGAAATGAAATTGAGGGATATCCAAGATAAAGTCGAGATAAAGAAAATTATTAAAAAGATGGATGAAGTCAAGTCAGAAATAAAACAGGTCGATGCCATAAGACCATCTTATGCCAGCGTTGCACAGCGTAACAGGCTAGTAAAAAGTAGAGTTCTCATGAGAAATGGACCGAATAGAGAACAGAAAACTTGCTGGAATTGTAATGAAGTAGGCCACGTAAGAGCCAAATGCCAGCAGAAGCGCGAAGTGACAAGTTTCGGATGCGGTCAAAAAGGACGCATTAGACGCGAATGTCATGTACAATGTAAAAGATATCAAAGACCAAGTCATAGAGCGGATGTATGTTATACAAAAAGTCGATATAACATCTACAGGTATAAAAATCATGAAAAATCGTATGGAGTAATATGGGGACAAAGACAGTTTCCACGAAATGACAGGCAACCAAGAACGGACGGAAGATCAAAGCAGTATTTGAATGACTACAGCAGAGGCATAACGAGAGGACCAGAACTGGCTGCACTGGAAAAGCAACACAAAAATTGTTTGGAAAGAAACGAAGAGAACGAAGTCGATGGGGAACCGATTTTGGCGATGGAGAAAGTTTTGTGAATCTTAAACCGAATCGTTTAAGTAGTATGTATGATTATTATAGTAAAAGTGTGTATAAAAGTATTAATTATATAAAAGATAACAAAAACATAAAAATAAATCATAAACTAATAAAAAATTTAAATAATGCAATTATGAAAGAAAAGAAACAAGTAGCAGTAAATAGAGAGGTAGGTACAGAGGATGAAAATGAAAAAGACGAAAAAGGATCGATGAAGAGTAAATTCAGGGAGGAAAGTATTTACGAAAACCTTCATCTAACGGAGAAAACAGTACGACGGATGAAGAGTTCATCAGTAGAGACACAAACAGGTGATGTAAAGATTATTATGGCGTTGGAAGATAAACAGGGGAAGATTTCCTATGACAAACTTCAGGGACGTCCCAGCATAACAGTAATTATAGAGAAAGAAGAAATCGAATGTTTGCTTGATACAGGAGCTGCTATGAATGTGATAACAGAAGAACTAGCAAGAAATTTCAAGACAGCAACGACAAACAGCACTAATCAAAGATCCACAGCAGCAAACGGCGCACAGATGAATGTCGTGGGAGAGTTGAAAGTTATATGTAGGGTAGGACAGACTAAAAAATATAAAATTTGTAACGGTAGAACAACTAAGACCTTAAATGATAGGAAGTGTACCTTTAAAGTAGTGTTTCGGTATAGGACTTCGTTGGCTAACGGCAATAGAAAGAGAAAAGGATGAGTTTCATAGAATACACCTAATTTATGAACTAGAAGCAAAATTTGGCGATAAAATAACAGATGACCAGAGACTAAATTAAGCAACGAAACATATGTATATAAGCAAGGAATTAAAAGAGTTAATCATAAAATTCACGAAAATACTCGTGGTAAATGACTGGGACATCGGTAGAACAAATCTAAGAAAACATGAAACCAAAACGACAGGTAAACCGATAAATATTAAACCACGAAGACAACCAGAACAAGACAAGTTAAGTTAGACGAAGCCATCGTGAATTTGGAAGAAAATGAAATAATTCGACATTGCAATTCACCGTGGAACACACCACTGGTATGTGTGTGAAAAAAGCATACTAATTCAATAAGACTATGTATGGATTTCAGACAACTGAATCAAATCTCAGAAAGACAAGCCTTCCCGACGCCAAATATGGAAGAACTAATGGAAAAACTACACTACAAAATATTTCAGCACATTTGATCTAGGCAATGCATATTATCAGGTATAATTACAAAAGGAATCGCAAGAAAAAACAGCATTCTCTACAAAAAGTGGTCAATTTTTGTTTCCTAGAATGCAGTTTGGTATAGCTTCAGCGCCAGGGACGTTTCAGGAGTTGATGACGAAAGTATTACAACCAATTAAAAAAGGAACGTCAGTATATTTATATGATATATTGATAGGCTAGGGTACGGCCCGTACCCTGCCCGTGCCATTAAATCAATTGAAGGATTCCAGAGACCGAACTGCATGAAGAATTTGAGAAGTTTTCTGGGAATCTGTAACTACTATAGGCGATTCATAAATAATTACTCCAAAAAAACCAGGGCGTTAGAAGGGTTATGCGGATCGAATAAAGAGAAACTAGTATGGACGGACTCGTGTGATCTAGCTTTTAACGATATGAAGAAATCCCTCATAACAGCCCCAATTTCAGCATTCCCGAATTTCAATAAAAATATTATTTTGGATACGGATGCCAGTTTTGATAGCATAGAAGCAGTATTGTCACAAGTTGGCGAATCGGGAGGAGAACATGTAATCGCCTATGTCTCGCATTCGATGGGAAGTCATGAAAAAGGATATTGTATAACTAGGAAAGAACTTTTGGCCATTTATTATTTCTGTCAACATTTCAATCATTATTTATATTTGAAAAAAGATTTAAACTAAGGACAGATCATAAAACCATCACTTTTATTTTACATACAAAAAAGCCAATAACAGCCCAGTTCCACACATGGATCAATTATCTCAGTAGTTTGGATATAGAGATGGTATACAGAAAAGGGGAATTGCATGGAAATGCAGATATGCTGTCTCGAAGCAAATGTGACACATGTATCCAGTGTCAAATGCAACATGAAGACGCAAAATCAGACAGACTTAAAACGAGATTATTAGCGGTTTCGACAAGAAACCAGGCAAAAGAAGCATACAGAAAGAGAAAAGAAGTGAATTAATTACACAGACACACAGGCTGTTATGTCACGCAGAAGCGGAAAAGGTTTACCATTATTTAAGTGATTAATTTGATATGGAAGAGGAACGCAAAACAGTTAAAGAAGTAGTAGGAACATGTAAAGAATGTCAAAAAAACAAAAACAGATATGTCGAAGACTAAAGAAGAGACAATCAAGATAATATCATCTGAACCGTTTGATAAAGTATATATCGAAGAAAACACAAGATGGACATCATACTATCAATGTGTTTCAGCAACAGCCAAATGTCTCAATGCTATCATAGTTACTCTGCAAGAAATTCATGCGAACAGTGGTTATTGATCCTCAGAGGTTGGTGACCGTCTCTGATACTTCAAACTTGCAAAGGAATTATAATTCTACATGCCCTGAAAAGAATTATTCAGTCTCTCTCAATCTTGACAAAGCAGCTTCAAAATGTGACAGCTACACTTGCCACTATGCAGAAAATTGTTGCTACTGCACGTTTAACTCTGACTGAAATAAGAGATAAACCTCTTTATGAAGATGATGTCACTCTCTTTCTTCAACCGCATTCATTAGCACTTGTTGAAGACAACAATGCACAGGAAGATAGATTAAGCACCAAAGTGATTAATCAATTTATTGAATGTTTACTGAATGTTTATTGAATGACAGCATGGATTACAGATTTTCTGATAAGGTGATGGCCATATGTTACATCTATCTCTGATCCGCGCCAAAATTCTACAGATATTCTAAATTCTCATGCTCAATTGCGAACAATTTGTAAGAGTCACTCATTCCTTGAAAATATTGTTGTGGATGTTATTGAAGAGTTTAACGTATTCCGAAATCACATAGCGATTCTCCGAATGAAAGAAAACGTACCATCCTCTAGTGAAGTTCTTCGCTCTCTTGTCAACACCAGCGGAGTGCTAGCGACACCTTTCCAAATCTTTCAATATTAGCTTCCATTATTCTCCTGTTCCTTTGGGTACACCTTCTGTCGAGAGGTCCTTTAGGGCAATGAACCGAATCGAAACTCGACTTAGACCATATCTTCGACCACAAATCTAGAAGCGTGTATGCTCATTTCTATCGAAGGAAAGGATACTCTTTCTGATGAGGAAGCATGAGAAATTCTTCCTATTTGGTATAGAAAAAAGAAGAGACGAATTTGCATCCCTTTTATGGGTTAATAATAAATTGTTCATTAGTTAATAATGAATCTTTTACCTTTAGTTTTTGTGTTGACTTGCTCATTGTATATCAAGGTTAATTATATAGTTGTAATACATATAATCAATTAAAAATAATTAAATTCTAACACTCCCTAGAAAACGAGGTCCCCCACAAAACCGTTAGGCTGAAAGAAACACTGTTATATACAACCTCAACATGCAATCTTGTAGTTCACGAGTAAGTTATTTCTGAACTTCCACAGTAGTGTTGAGTAGCACTTCTTGATAGCAATTTGAGCATACAATATGTAATGTCAACGGGAGAGGTTGAAATTCATTCTATGGAAAAGTCATTCCATTTTCACTAAGAGTGTTGATAATTTTGAAGCTGGTACTTCAAATAGATGCCTTGATGAGCAACTGTTGGCTGAAAGAGTACCATTCGGAATTTCATCATAAATGTCAACGGCGTGGGAATTAAAAAACTTCACAACTTCTGCATGATATTTTTGCAAACGTTTTAGCCAAGGTTGATGAGAGAACTGGATTTTCCATTTCAATTCTAAATCTTCTAGATGCACTGCCTCCTTATTGGAGTTTGAGTCTAGGTGATCAATGACAGCGGGATCAGGACATATAGTCCCACCGTTTAGTCGCCGGAAAATTATAACTCGTAAAAAATTGGGGTTGCGCATAAAACAAAGATATTAAACATGTAAATTTGATTCAAGTAAAAATTGTTTAAAAATCAAAAAGAACCATTTTAATTATAAGTCTATTCCATCAAAAATTATGCACTAATCGACGAAGATATTCAATTATATCTCTTTCTGAATAATTTAGAATAATTCTTAAAATTCTTGTAACAGCCTCCGCATATTTTTCTTTCTGTAAATAGGTCTCACATCGCCTCAAATATACTGTTCAAACATTCTATCTCAATTTTTTTGAACAATCTTCAATCATCAATAATTTTCCATATCGTAACTAACTCCGAATTCACCTTGCAATCTTCTGTGTGCAACTTCAGTATAACTGTTCGTTATTGGATGACTTGCAAGAGGTCGTTCATAAACTGACCAAATGTAAGATGGAAAAATCGGCTTTCTTCTGATTCCATTCCTGTTTAATCGATCAAGATATGAATCTTCAAAAGAATCAATTGTTCAATTCTATCGCAATATGCTGCTTTAAAGTATTGACGGTGTTTTATAGATTATTAAAGGGCACAAAGCCTAGTGCAATAAGGTTTAAGATCTAATTATAAGATTCATTAAGATTTTTTCCTTTTAAATTGAGATTTTTTATTTTAAAAGGACTTTTTTCATATAAAAATGAGAATGTTTCATTTTCTTTAATTTTATAATTTTAGGACATTGAAAATCTGAATTTTAATTGAAAAAATTCATTTTAAAATAAAAAAATCTCAATTTAAAATGAAAAACAACATAATTCTACATACAGAAACGTACATAACATTTAAAATATTATTTATTATATTATTTATTAAATAACCGGCGACTGATTTTCCGGCGACTAATTTCTGGCCGCTCAAATTATAATTTTCATCAAACAGCTTCATAGTGTCGTAGTGAATTTAAACACAAAAAAAGAAATGTTTTTGTAATATAATCAAATGGTATAACTAATTTTCACTCACAATCAACAGACACAAAATCAATTCAACAAAGTTTAATATAATTTAAAAAGAGACTGAAATAACTAAGAACAACGATTATTTGCACAGGTGTTGCACAACTGATGGGAATGTTCTTTATAAACAAAAACGTGACATCCATCATATCTGGTAGAACAGTTTTTGCATTCACCAATATGGGCATTGAGCATTCAAGACACAAACCTCTCTTTCTATCATCATGAGGGTTCAACAAAGAAGGAATGGAAACTAATTTTGATAAAGAATGGTGCACCTGACCTCGTTCTATATGTGGATGTAGTAATGCGTTTCCTAGTTCCAAGAGGTAAAGACTACGACGATGTAATTTCCGATTGTTCCACTCTGGATCATAAATAGAATGATTAACAAATCCGTTGTGTGCGCTCAAATAAAGTATGTTGCAAAAAAATGGTACATGCCTGAGGACACATTTGAATTTGACTGAGTATATACCCAAGCGTTTATCAACCGCGTCGACCGCACCCTTGGTGTTGTTATAATATAATACAACATCAGGTTTCTTATTTTCAGTCCTGTTGTCTATAACTGTCATTTTGTGAGTCGTTGATAGAATGTTGACAACTCTATCTTTTTTGCCATATATGAAACGAGTAGTGTGTTACAATCATATGTTTGGTTTACTGCTTGGATCGTTGAGTACAGCTCTCGTTTTCGGTGGAAAGCAAGTACATTTGGCAGTTCCTGGCGGTTTTTTTTGCTACCATGGTCATATTTCTATCAAAAAGCTTCTTAGCCAGACTTAATGACGTAAAAAAACGTCACACATGACATTTCGTCCACTCTATCTGAGATGTTTAGTCAATGTCAGCACAACATGCTCACCAAGAGGTACACTAGTGTCACGATCGTTATATTTTCCACAGAAGAACTGAATATTACTATGAGGGGTTATTTAAATTTGCATCTCGCCAAAATAGTTTATTATTTTTTTTAATTTCAAAGTTAAAATATTTTGATGTTAATATGCTTATTAAATATTTTAAAATTAAAAATGATATAATAAAGCAACTATAAAAAATAAAAATAAAATATTATTTAAATAAAAATATTATTTATTTAAAAATAAAATATGTTTTTAATGTGTTTTTTAAATATTTAAAAAATTAAAAATGATATAATAAAAGAAAATCATAAAATTAAAAACGTATTTAAAAATAAAAAAATGTTTTTAATGTATTTATTAAATATCTTAAAATTAAAAAAAATAATAAAATTATTTATAAATAAAACTATTTTTACAGTCATATTAATTTATATATTTTAATAGAAGTTATGAAACAATTTTAAATAAATTTTAACATAAATTTTTAGTTTTAATGTGAAAATTATTTAATAAATTTTCAAGATTTTAAAAATTGAATCGAAAAGAAGTTAATAGATTTATTTGTGGCGAGATTATTAAATTAACAGACAAATTTGTTTAAATATCTGAATTGTTGTTATATTAATAACTTGCAGTGTTAAATTATGAGTTCTGAATTTGATAAAAATGAAAGTGGCATAAACAATACTTACAATTACAACAGTAGTAGTTGTCAGAATCATATGCTAGCCAAAATTTAAGACCATATTTAGCGGGTTTTCAAGGCATGTGTTGACGATAGCGACAGCGCCCTAATAGGGATATAACTGCTCATCAACTCTTATGGAAGCCTTCGGCACGTAGGCTATTTGACTGTGATCAACAAAGCTGTAGAGCAATAAACAAACAGCTGCCAGTTTGTCTCGAGCTAGACGTAACTGACTAGTGTCCACATTGTCAAACCTGAAAATGCCCCAAATAAGTTTGAATCAGTTTACACTCATTGTTTTGGAAAAGATAGGTCGGCCATGGAGATGAGACCATAGGTCATCAGTACGCTCTCCAGATGATCTATAAACACCATGAAGCAACAACAACTCTAAAAATGCATTCATTTCAATAACATCCACCGGCTTGTAATTTTCACCAAACATTTTCCGGCCTTGTCGATTCGTCTCCATCATTGTGGTTTCGATCATGTCATTGCTGAAGAAAATGAAAAAAAACTATGTAAAACGGGATCTTCTCTAGTTTGTTGGTAAGCATATAATGTCAAGCCAGGTGCTGGATATAAAATATTTTGTCGCATGGATCTGCCTGTTGTTGTCAAATTTCATTCGATTACTTCCCATTTTGTACCATTTCTGCCAAAATAAACACCTTCAAATGAATCTTTCTCACGTTTCACTTCACTTCCACTGTCACTTTCTTTTATGCTTTCAAATTCATATTCATCTGCATCAATCATATGTTCGTCAAAAACGTCTTCATGAATATCATAAATTACTGACAAGTCTGATTCATGCTCGTAGTCACTATCTTCGTCAGTAATAATTTTTTTCTAGACACGTGAGAAATTTTATACCTAACGAAAAACGTGGGGCATAGAAATGATCGATTGTTACTAAAAAGCAGTAAAGAGGAAATAGCAGTTACTAATAGCAGTAATTCAGAAATCCGCCCCACGTTTTTGGTTAGGTATAAAATTTCTCACGTGTCTAGAAAAAAATTATTTTCCTCTTTTTAGTGCATTGGTAATGCTTGAAAAACGTGGTTGTTTTTATAAAAAAAATTTTTTATTAATAATATTATTTTCATATTTTTTTCTCATGTTTGAGTGCAATGAAGACCTTGAAAACCAACTTGGCGCTGGTTTTCGGTTTCTTCTCAAATTCATGTTTACAAAAATAGTAATTAAAAAATAATTAAATCTTACAATAAGCTACTACTTCTTACAAACGGTGTACTCAAAATTTAATGATGTTATTATTCCTTTCTAATGGTTTTTTTCTAAAATGTAAAAGAAAAAATATAAGTCGCAAAATAAAATTTTATAATATCTATATTATAAAAGCCCAAGTCACTCACTGCCTGCTTCACTAACGCTGACGTAATAATTGTTGACGTAATAATAGTATTATTTGTTGAAAAATAAATGTGAAAAAATAT
>MQRK01217150.1:40711-56698 GCA_001938485.1 Girardia tigrina
AAAAACCGCCATTATTTTTCGACCAACCTAATATATCAACCTATTATATCAACCCATTATATCATAATATATCATTTTTGATCACTTTTTTGAGAATTTCCGACCGTTGCTAGGGTGATCGGAACCGTTGCTATGGTAACCGTAACCGTTGCTTTGGTAACGGGTGATCCCCTTGGGGGGGGGTGTGGGTCAGAAAATACATTTTATCCATTCTTTAGTCGGCATTTTGTGAATGAGAAGGATGTCGACCTGTGAGCGAGAGAATCTAGATGTTGAATGGGAGCACCACAGCTAGTGCACTAGCAGTGAAGAGAGAAGTGGAAGTGCAACGGACCAAAATTGAGGTGGATTTTTTTGTGATCGATCTGCTTCTAGGTTTCGATATTGTATTGGGTATGGATGTGATCGGGCTCTGCGGCGGTGTCTCGATTGCGGCTGATAGGAAGGACGTGCAGTTCGCGGTACCGCAAGGAGCTTGCGTTGGGGCACAAGAAGAAATTCGAGTGGAAGACTTTGATTTCACGGCGGTGTTCGCGAATGGGTATTGGTCAGTGACATATCATTGGAAGGATGCCGACCCTGTACTGACCAATAGTGTGGTAGATTATGGAATTCCCGATGAATTCAAAGAAGAATTTAATGCAGAGATAGAAGAGCGAATTCGGCAAAGGTGGATAATTCTGTATAATGAGTACAGGAAGGGTACTTTTATTCCGCTTATTTTAGTAATGCAGCAATCAAAAAACAAAGTAAGACCCGTAATGGACTTCCGAGAGCTGAATGAGTATGTTTCATGTCATATGGCGAATGGAGACTGTACAGTAACAAATTGAGAAAGTGGCGTCAGATGGTGACCAAATTATCAATCATGGATTTGCGGAAGGCGTATCTGCAGATTAAGGTTGATGCTCGGTTGTGGCGATATCAAATTATTAGATTTGGTGCAAAAAAGTATTGTCTCACTCAATTAGGCTTCGGATTAAAAGTTTGTCCAAAATATTTCGGCGATTGTTAACAATGTGTTGGAAATGGATGAGCAAGTGTGAGCGGTAACTGATTCGTATATCAACGACATTGTCGTTAACAATGCGATGGTGAAGACGGAACATGTGGTTAAATTTATGGCGCAGTATGGATTGGAAGCGAAAGCACCAGAACAGCCAGTTGGTGTTCGGATACTTAAGTTAAGGGTGGATCGGAATGATAAAGGAAAGTTGGTATGGAATCGAGATGGCACTATCTCGAAGATACCAGACAAACTGACGCGGCGGTCAATTTTCTCGTGGAGCGATCAGCTAATCGGGCATTTTCCTGTTGTAGGTTGGCTGCGACCCGCGTATTGTGTACTCAAGCGAATGACAAAAGATACTGTATGGGACAAAGTAGTGGATAACAACTTTACTATGGTTACACATGACTTGTATCAACGCGCACTGAGGAATGATCTGGTGACAGGGGCATGGGAAGGGAAAGAAGAGTCAGTAAAGTTATGATGTGATGCAAGCAGTGCAGCGCTAGGTGCGTGTGCGGAAACAGGAAGAACAATTGTAGAGGATGCTGTTTGACTTAGACATATCGATGATGGCAATCACATTAATTTTGCCGAATTGGAGGCACTTATTAAATGCTTGAATTTGGTTTGTGCGTGGAATTTTCACAAAGTGGAAATTTATACTGATTCAACATTAATAGTTGGGTGGATAAAATCAATAGTTGCAGACGACATGCGTATAAAAGTGAAAGGTTTAGGGGAAGCACTTGTTCGAAGAAGGGTGATGATAATTGCAGATACGGTCAAAGAATATAAGCTGGACATTTGTGTGACACCCAAAGCTGATCGGTTGAATAGGGTTCCTCGTGAGTGGTTGGTGCCTTCGACAATAGCGGTGGTAGCACTGACGTTGGTGACTTGTTCAGAGAGTGAGAGTTATATCCGAGATTTTCACAAGCAACATCATTTTGGGGTCGAGAAAACTCTATTTTGGCGAGATAGGTTTTCCCTGAAGATGATATTACGGTTGATGATGTAAAAAAAGGTGATAACATCATGTGTTCAATGTTTGCCAGTCGATCCCGGATAAATTAAATGGCTTTCAGAGAAATTGGAGGTCGAAGAGAACTGGTAGCAGGTTGCATGTGACGTCACGCATGTTGCGGAAAGCAAATATATGACCTTGGTGGATTGTGGGCCAAATCAGTTTGCCATATGGAGACGAATCCAATCAGAAAGTGGAGCAGACATTTCATGGAATTTAGAGTCGATCTTTAGAGAGAGAGGGACCCACAGCAAATCTCGTTGGTGGGCTGGCTACATGTAAAGGTTGTTAAAAAGTTACATGTAAAGATACAGTTTCGGTGTGCGTACCGGTCTGAGGGCAATGATATCATAGAACGCAACCATTTCACGATTAAGAGAATGATGGCACAATGCGGGAGAAATGTACTGCGGATGGTGTACTGGTACAATATGGCGCCTCGAGGGGGAAGGGCGAAGATTTCATTCTACACTGGCAAAATTTCAAGTACCCCTGGAGAGTGCCAAGAAGTGAGAACACAACTATCGATCGATCCTAGAAAATTATGTCAACGTCGGCAAACAAGCTATACTATTATGAAGTGGGAGACCGAGTAGTAATGAAACCACCTGATGCGAGATGTACCACACCGTGGTCACAGGACGTAGTGTCTTCGGTCCAAGCCCCTCAAGTAGAGGAAATTGGTGGAATACCATGGCATTTTTCGAATGTCCGTCCTATCCCGATTAGTGATGTGGTGGAAGAAAACGAAGACAAGGCCAGAGTTTAAGTGAATGAAGAATCGTATCGGCGGCCCCGACAATATGCGTTGACGCCGGAAAGATTGCGTGATTTTGTGACGCAAAAAAAGATTTATTTGATGATGATAATGTAGTAAATTGTATATATGAACGACAATGATGTTCAGTTTTGTTTGAATTGTAGTGTCGCGTGCGTGGTTTGAATTCGAATAAATTTATTTTCGTTGATCCAGTCTTATTATATTTTGTACACATATATAATTCGAAGATAATATTAGATTAGTATTAGATAATATTACATTAATATTAGGTTGTCATGAAAGTTCACGGTCAATAATGAAAATACATTTTTTTTCAAATTTCTTTTTGGCATTATTTATTTGATATACATATATACATCGATTTATTTATAGCATTATATGGACTACGAGATTACAAAGCTTGAAATTCATGTGTTGCTGCGTCACTATTGGAAGAAAGGCTTCACAACACGAGATGCTTCCAAGGCAATTTGCAAATCTACGAGATGACCGCTTTTGAAAAAGAATTGTGACGTCAGACGAGAAGTGTGTCTACTTGGTCAACCACAACCGAAACAAGCGATGGGTTCCACCGGATCAAACAACGCCGTCAGTTCTAAAAAAAGATCGATTGGGCTTGAAAATCAGGTTGCGCGTCTGGTGAAACTTTGAGGGAGTCGTCCACTTTGAGTTGGTTCAGAACGGCCAGGCCATCAATGCTGAGCTCCATTGTCAACATCTGGACCATGTCTCCGAGAAGCTCAAGAAGAAGTACTCTGCCTTAATCAACCGAAAACGTGCACTACTTCAGCGAGCCAAACTGCATACCGCCAAGAAGATTACGGACAGGTTCCAAGAGTTGAATGGAGTCGAAATCCTGCCGCATTCTGCCTACAGCCATGATTGCGCTCCATCCGACTATGGTCTCTTCCGATCCATGCAACACTTCTTGAAAGGCCGCCGATTTGAAGCATTCGATGAAGTTGAACAAGCATGTCAAGAGTTCTTCAGTTCGTAGCAGCCGGAAGGGTACTTTGACCAGATCCGAAAGCTTGCAGACCGTTGGCAGAAAGTAATCGAAAACGATGGACTTTGAAGATTAATTGTTATTTATTTAAAATAAATTCTTGCACAAAAAAATGTATTTTTCATTCTTGACCGGGAACTTTTAGGACAATCTAATAAAAAATTAGAATTCGCTTTATTTATAAAATAATGTTAGCATCATTTAACAGTGCTGGTATAAATTTTCAAAATATTTTACCTCATTTGTTAGTTAGAAGATGAATTTGATTAATTGATTAGTTAAGAAATTTGTTTTGATTTTCATATTCAGAATTTTTATTCTTAAAAATTCATTTCATATTCTTAAATATTCATTTGAACCAGTAATTTTCCGCTTAATAAAATAAAAAATTCCAAGTTGAAATTCACATTTTTTGCGTTATTCCGCTTAAAAATTCCCCGCATCTGACACCCGAAAAATTCAATATATAACTAATCGCCATTGCCGGAAGACTGCATTAAATCCACTTATTTGAAATTCCAGTTGCATCGTCACTAATAAAAACTTCTTACTCTTTATTTTGTTCCTCTGTTGGGACGACAGTTTGGGCACTTCTTTTGTATCTTCTTCATTGCTGCTGTCTTCCAATGATGACGATTCTTCTTTAGTCACAGTTCCTTTACTTGCGACTGAATTAGTAGCTTGTTTCATTTTCTTGTCGTCTTCCTCGTCTGAACTTCTTCTGTTAATAGAATTTTTGGATTTGCCATACCCATAAAGTAGACACTTAATTCGAATTATCTATCTGTCATTTCAAATGTACTATACCAACATGTCGCTTGATCAATAATTGTTTCTTTTCCCTCAGGTATTTTCCAAATTATATCTTTTTTTGGGAATTAGGAAAAATAGTTTTTTTTCTTATAGAAAGCATTGCAGGTCTTCTTATGTTCAATATAATCTTAGATTCAAATTTTATATTACATAGCTTTAGAGGAATAGTATTTTTGATTTCTCAATTATTTTAATTGTTATACAGATACTTTAAAATTTTTCATGGTTTAAATTAATTAATTTCTTCTTAATAATATAAATTAAAAAAATTATTTAATTATTATTTGGATTACTTTTCATGTAACATATCTGTAAAACAGACAATAAATATTTTTCATAACCGTTTTTATTCGAATACTTTAAAAATTAAATATTATTTAATATGTATAATAATACTAAACCTATAAAATAAAACATGAAATTTAAATTTCTAGCCCTTCAAGAAAATATACAGAAAAATTTATTTCCTACGAAATACGCACCAATGGGGATAGTTTGCTTAATTACAGACGAGACCAATAGAAATGAATTAATCGGCTATTTTAACGGGGCGCAATATCTTGATTATTATTTCGTAACTGGAATCTTTAATTATAGTACGTTATCTTAATATGTTATTAAAAATTAATTCAACTTTTAATTTTAGAAATCTGTAGAAGAATGGATAATAATAAACATGAAATGGATCCCATAAGTAAGCATTCGTCACAAAACTTTTCAAATACAATCAAGATGGTTTCATTATATGGGTCTTCTATTGTATCGCTGATAATAAATGGTCAAGAGAGACTTTGTCTTGCCCAAATTTCTAATACATTGCTCAGTAAATATAGTTATAATGAAATACACAACAGAAGAGTTGCATTGGGTATTACGTGCGTTCAATGTACTCCAGTTCAACTTGACCAACTCAGAAGGGCTGGAGCTATGCCAATATCATCAAGGCGATGTGGAATGATTACAAAGCGGGAAGCTGAAAGATTAGTGAAAAGTTTTCTTGATGAAATCAGTCCACCGAAATTGCCAGCAAATTTTGCGTTTAATGTGAAGCATAGTTGTGGATGGGGTTGTCACGGTAGTTTTATTCCAACTCGTTATAATAGCTCTAGAGCAAAATGTATAAAATGTCATCAATGTCAGATTTTTTTTTCACCAAATAAATTCATATTTCATTGCCATAAACCCGATAATGATGAAATTAAACGATCAAATTTAAATTACCACCATCCCGATGCAGCTAATTTTAATGCTTGGAGAAGACATTTAGTAATAAGTGACGAAAATCCATTAGAAAACATTTTACATGCATGGGAAGATGTCAAGGCAATGTTTAATGGAGGGAATAGAAAGCGATTGCTTAATCAACAACAAATAGATGTTAATTCTTTAACGGAAGATTTAAATTCGACAGAAAGTGCTTTGAAACAGGATTTTAAATTGATCAATGATCTCCCGAAGTATGATATAAATTTCCAGTCAGTCGTAGCAAAAAAAAGTTATAAAGAAGACTTGAATAGCTATTTATCGACATCTTTAATAAATTATGAATATTTAAACAATGGAAAATTAAATACTGGTCTTCTTGATGGAAGTTTATTTAGAAGATCTATTAATCCATTTAATATTTCAATGCAAACAAGGGAACCAACCTATTCATGGCTTTTTCCATCAATAATTCCAAATATATTAAATCATAATATGATTGCTCCTATTGATAACTTTGTGAAGCCTATTTCATCTACTGAGAAGGATTCAATATGTAAAACAACTTACGACATTGATTCGATAATAAACAACAGATTTTAATTGTGATTATAAAGTAAATACAATTGTTCAATTAGATTGCCTTTTACTTAGAAATAATAGAATAAAAATTTATGAAACTGATACATTATCTAAAACATTATTTTATTATAATTGGATATATCATCCATTGAAAAAACTTAGGTAAACAAATGATTGATATTAAGTTTTTATATTATGTTAAAAATAATTTTGTACATAATTTTTTTGAAATATAAGTAAGTACCAATATATTTTGTTCATTTACATTTAAATTTTAAGCACTACTTTTAGATATCAAAAACATTTAATCTTTGAATATTATGAAGACAAAAAAATTGTTTATTTGATGTTTTATTTGTAATCAGTTTGTTATTTTTATTCATTAACGACTTCTCATTTTTCAAAATAACAGTGAACTTTAAGATATTGCTAATATTGGTTATTTTAATCAAAAACTGATAGAAAATTATTTTAAACCGTTGTATTTTAATGTTTGTTATATTTATTATGTTATATTTTATTATATATTTTATGTTATATTTAATCACATTACTATCAATGGTAATGTAAAATAATTAATTGCGGCAATTATTCGAATGTTAACGTATCAAACTGTCAGCGCGCTGAATGACAACAGAAATTGGTTACGGTATGTGATAATTCGTGATTCCATGACGATGAATTTAAAAGTCGCTTCATGATGAACTTAATGACTCATCTGATTTATAATGAAGACACCAATTAGCTAACATCTGATTAACTGTATTACGATTCTGTCAAAACGAAACTCAATTCTGGTACTCAGTCTGGCACAAAATTATTACTCGAGATGGCCCTTTTGATGTACTTATCTGTGTTCGACCGATTATGACGAGCTAAACGAAGGGTTCTTTGGCTCGCAACTGCACCGACCAAGGCCGATGACAACTTGCGAACAGGAAGGTGCTCCTGTAATATCCCATGTTTTGATGATAAAGTTATTAGTGGATACATCATCCATAAAATACTGATACAGAAGTTACGAACCCCCCGGTTAAACCTCTGTAAGAATCCTTATTTATATCTTTTCATTAAAATTCATTATTATTACTACACAATATTATTTATATAATTAAAAATTCCAACGTTTACATTAATAACCCCCATTCAGCAATCGCAGTGTTTATAAGGCACCCTGAGGTTCCATTGAAGCCGTTTTAGTAACAAATGCGACGATGAATTATGTTATAACAGAAAACAAAACCACAAGCTCGGAGTTATTACTATTTTGATTACTATTACGTTAAGAACAATGTTAGATTTCTTGTCACCTATAGGGACTATAAGGCTGTAAAGGTTGAAATTGACAACTGAGGTACCTAAAGGCACCCTATAAACCATTTGAGGGATTGCCCAACCCTTCCACCCTAGGTGATCCCCGTGGGCACATTTTCACAGTTGAGCGTCTCACTTCTACTCTTCAGGCCTGGGCTGGTTCAATGACTTATTTAAAATATGGCATCAAGCCTTTACACGAGAGTTTATTTTGGCACCAATATAGCATCACCGGCAACGCCATATTGGATTGCCATATAGTTCTGCAAAAGGGTATTGATAGTAACGCTGGCCATAATTTAGCTAGCCCTACAAATTCTAGTGCCTTAATCGTTGGGTCACCATACTTTTTCGTCGATCAGACCGGTACACCTAAAATATGGCCATGCACTTTAAGTCAAAAAACAGTCTGTTCCAAAACATGGCAAGTGCGATCCCAGCGGAACAGTTTAAGACAATTGAACCGCACCTTACTACTATCATCCAACACACATACTATATGAACAGTTTCGTTGGCAAATCATGGTCACTCTTGATCCTAAATCTGATGTGGTCTTTGAGAATTATTTCAATCAGCTACGTGGAGTTGATCCAACCAGGGATCACCCAGGACAAAAAATTCTTCATCCAATCACTCCCGCCAATACACAAGGCCACCAGAACAACTGATTTACTGGAACTAGTAGCACTCACTGATAACATTGCCGAAACCATGCTTTCAAGTTCAGATGCATGATTCCAGGCCGCTACATCGGTGGTTGAATGTACCAGCCCTAGGTAGGCTACACAAAAAATACAAATTGCTGCACTTACAGCCCAGGTAGCCCAAATGGTCACAATCATGATCGAGCTAACAGCCCTTGTGGCATCACTAATAACATAAGCCAACGATTAACAGTTCTGACGGTCCAGCAGTCGGCTTAACAGCAGAAACAGTTCGACAACCCATTTAAAACTACTCTGCTATTATCATCAAAATATCGGAACAAAGGCCCGAAAGTGCCAATCTGACTGAATAGAAGGGCGATCAAAAGACATTGGCAATCAAAAATATGGCAATCAAGCCAGATCATATGCTCCTGGCTGCAAAAAGAAAAAGGTGGGAAACTAAAAGCGCCTTCCGTTCAAGCAGCAGTTACAGGAGGCTACAATACATGATGTGATTTATTTACTTATGATCTGCACATAAGTAATAAAATTATTTCACTGGCGTCATTTCACTGGCATCATTTCATTGGACAATGGATCTGTGCTATCTGTCCTGCACACCGTTTCCAATCGCACAAATCCCGACATAGCAATCAACTTACAGCTGCGAATGGATCCACAGCCCCAATCTTTGGAAACATTCAGCCGAAGCTACCACTACAGAAACTATTGTCAACCTACTCGTCAATCACAGGATCACAAGATTTGACATCCCAACGAAGATCATCCCAGATCAAGGCTGTCGATTCGAATAAGATCTGTTTAAAAGCCTCGCTAAATTATGGGGAATGCAGAAGATCAGAACAACAACATTTCAACCGCAGCGAATGGCATTTTCATCGAACGTTGCAGAATTAACTCCGCACAAATAAACAATTTACCAAATCCAAAATCTAATAATTAGACTAGAAACTAGTAAACAAAAGAAATTTTTTTAATCCACTCTACTTGGCCAACAGAATTTTTTTTGTAATCTTTTGTAGAAGGAAAATTAATATTAAATTTTTTAATCAATTTATTTTGTTATTAGTAATAATTAAAATCTTTTGTAGAACGGACAATTTCATACAAAAAAATTACAACTCAATTTTTCAATTAAATAGTTAATAATAACAATAAATTTATTATAAAGCATGGAAGGAAAAAAACCAAAACATTATACTGTATTAAATATACTGTATTAAATAGAAAACGTTTTTTTGAAAAAATTATTTTGAGCTACTAGTTTGATCAAATTTTCACATTATCATTTATTGTCATTGTAGTGACCACTTTTATAAAAAAAACCTTTATTAAAAACTTTTTATAAAAAACTTTAATAATAAAAAAAACAATAAACGATTAAATTAAATCAAAAAAACTTGATTTAATTTAATTAAAAAAAACATAATTAAAATCAATATTAGTAATTATAAATAAATTAAAATTACTATATTAATTATTTACCAAAAATCAGATGTTTTAACTGACGATTTTTTATACTTTTTTTGAATCAAATAAATCTTCTCAACACGCCTATTTACTTTTATTTTCAATAAATTCTATAAAAATCAGACTCCGGAATTATCCGTCGAGTTTTTATTCTCTCTAACAATGGTGTCAGAAGAAAAAATGACCTATGAAACCAGATCAAAGACCGGCATTCCAGGTGACGATCCTCACATTACCGCTACGAACTTCCCGATCCGACAATCAGCTATCCTGGTCGCAACAAACGCTGGGCAGACTCCAGCAACCGCTAGTCCGATGACCACTACGACAGAACACATCGACAATTCAGAGACCGATGGCTCTCATCAGTCGACAGATTGCGATCGGATCACAGTCCTTTCCGATCACCGGTCGCACGACCAACAGCGATCGGGTGATTCAATTCCTCGATCGATCAATCCGTGTGAAAACTGCACTAATCAGAGACAAACCGATTCATTTAGGCCAGCAATTGATAACTCAGACGTCATCCGAACTGAGAGCCGTGCCGATCGGATGTTAGCAGCTGCTCTACCGATCACCACTTCGACCGAATAGCGAAAACCAGAATAAACTCCGGACCGATCAGATTGTTCCAGTTGTCGGCTCGACGACCTCTTCGACCGAATACGATGATGAACCGAAAAGCGAAAATCCAAATCGACTGCAGACCGATCAGATTTCACTAGTTGCCGGCTCGACAACCGCTCCGAACAGCATGATTCGCCAACCAGTCAACCGAGTCGTGAAACACACCGAGTAGGTGCTGAGAGATACTGTTCCAGAGATCACTCCAACCTATCACATCTACGAGTATGAAACTGAAGAGTCAATTCTGCGTCTACGATACGGGAATGCTTCAGCAGTGCCCAGTCGGATCACAGTCCTTTCCAGCTACTATTCGGATCACCTTTGCGGTATCATACTGTATTTAATAGTGTATATTTAATTTCTCTTCATAATATTTATTTATATGATATATAATATATATTCAATTCATATGGGATATTTGTCACATGTTTATTCCTTTTAAGAATTAAAATAAAAAGGGGGGAACAAATAAATTGCAATCTTTCATTGAGAAAATATAATGGATCAGATATTATTTTAAATTATTTTTTCACCGGTCTGATGAGCGCATATACTTTGCAACCTCGATGAGACGATTTCCAACGACACATTCTTACAATGGAAATTACCTGTCCACTGTACGCATTCGCCGATTTCACAGGGCCGAAGTCACATTCCACGTACATGAAACCAAATCATGTCACCCGTGCCATTATCCTCATCGACCTCAGGCACGACAAGCTTAACCTCCAAGTCTAAAGACAAGACCCCATTAACCAATCAATTGATGGAAGCGCTTCACACCAAGTCAATAAGACCATTAAAATTACAATAATAAACTTAGTGGATCTCTCACAAAACATATTTGACGTCGACATATTTGATGTCACCAATATCCGAGTTCATATAACTTCTAGAGTCCATCACCAAACACCCTTTTTACTTATCATATGTTTTCAAATCGCTGAGACCAAACCTTTCATGGTTCCAATACGGGATAGTTTCTCACATCGCTGTAACTTTCAACTCCACACTATCTGGAGGGGGTAACAATGGCGAAGAACCACGGATAGACGCTCAGATGTCCACATTTGCGATCACTGATGTGCCGCTTTGTTTCTTCTTGGATAAAAATGGCTCACGAAAAGCTTGGCTCAACCTTATTGATTTTAGGCTGAAATAGCAAAACATTAAGACTCAAAACAGTCTATTCAATCAACTATTATGATACATTCCGGTAGACCAGTTGCAATCAATTGTGTTACACCTGCGCAAAATTTCCGCACACCCAGCGCAATACGATCAATTGTGTAAACAATTATTGCAGGTACATACCCCATCGTTTGACGTTATCTTTGAAAATTATTTCAAAGCTCAGCACATCGGGAACTTGAAACCATACCAATTCCTTCAGTAGGTGATGACAGAACTGGAAATGATGCACCCAGGAATAATTAAAGATAACGAGACAACAATTCTTAGGAAATTTTTCATTCAGTCACTTCCGTCTATGCACAGAGCTATTCTCGCAGCCACAACCACGGGGGACCTCAAAGAATTAACGTGCACAGCTGACTGAATTGCTTAAACGGTGCAACCCGATACAGACGATGTTGTCAGATTTTACCAGGTTCCACTACCACCGCAACAAACGTATCAACCCAGGATACACTATTCTCTGTTTTGACGACCCAGATGACACAGATGGTGTCCATGATGGCCGATTTCACGAACAGCATAGCTGCTTTGACTACAACAACCTCCAATAAACAGAGAGGACGACCACACTTTCGGAGTAGAAAAATGTCGAACATCAGGCGAGGACAGTTGTGTTATTTTCACCAAAGGTTCGGTAATAATCCGAGGAAATGCCAGCCTGGCTGTGGATGGAACGGAGACCATACAACTTTGGAAATATCGGATTTTTGCATCCAACACTCCAAATATGGCGATGAGGCCAGGGGGTGTTCTACTGGATGTCAGTAACAGACGACAAAAAACTAGTTTCACCCTCCATCCGAGCAGCAGATGGAAGAGGCGATGAAAGTTGCTGCGGTTTGTTCACTTCAGATGCCGAAATCTCAAATTCATCAATCACAGTGGCATCGCTCTTGGTTGACACCGGCTCTGCGTTATCAGTTCTAGCGCGTCAATTCCAGCAGCACAACTATCTCAGCACCAAACGGCTCACAGCTGCCAATGGATCCATCGGTCACACATACAGAACGATCCAGCTGACATTTTTGCTAAAACAACTGAAACGGAAGTTCCAGTGGACATTCACAGCGGCCGAAGTTACACAACCCATATTGGGTGCAGATTCTTTTGAAAATTTTGATATTCTTGTCGATTGCAAGAATTGAAGATTACTTTTCAGTGAGACCTCGCCAAGCTCCGTGGTCATAGATCCAACATTCAACAGCATTAATACCATTGACCTGGGGACTGCCGATTTCATTGATCGCATCAAGGGTAAGTTTTCCAATGTCCTTGCTCGATCCATCGGATCTGATCAACCGGCTTGCATCTCATCGCAAGTCATAGTCACTTCAAGCTGTGCTCCAGTTCGACAGCGTCGAAGAGAACTGGCACAAGACAGACGACTGTTGATCGAAAAGGAGTTCAAAGAGCTCGATGAATCCTAGTCAAGACCTATCATCGGATCCCAGTCGACCCAGAATCAATTCCGAAGACCGCAATCATCATACCATTTGGTTTGTTTGAATACATTCGAATACCTTTTGGCTTACAAACGCGTCACAAACCTTTCAGCGTCACATAGACATCGTGCTTCAAGGACTTTCAAACGTCGCAGCATACATGAATGACATCATTATTGCATCTCCGGACATCACGAACCATCAACAACACTTGTCCGAGACTTTGGCAAGATTCAATTCCCACAATCTGCAGATCAAGCTCGAGAAGTGCCTATCTTTTCAGTCAAATGTAGAATTTCTAGGTCACGAGCTATCCAAGGATGGAATCAAGCCACTTGAGAGCAGAGTGAAGGCTATTCGGCACTTTCCCCGCCCAGACACCGTTACCTCCATGAGAAGCTTCCTGGACATAGTCAACTACTGCAGACGTTTCATACAAAACTTGTCTGCTGCTCTTGCTCCTCTCACTGCTTTTTCATCCGGACCAAAGAAATCCAAAATCAATTGGACTGATGAAGCTGATGCAGCATTCAAACAGATCAAAGAGGACATGCTGTCGATGTCATCCCTTCACTTTCCTGACAGTTCATTACATCTCACACTCACAACCGACGCATCAAACACGGGTATAGATGCTGTACGCTTGCAAGTACGGGGAGTCCATCCAGAGCCCATCGAATTTTACTCTCACAAGCTCTCACCTGCTCAAACGCGCTACTCCACTTTTGATCGCGAACTTTTGGGACTCTATTTGTCTGCCAGACATTTCGAACACCTCATGATTGCCCGTAACACCACAGTATATACACAAACTGTTACTCTATGCCATGACCATGAAGTCACCATCACCGAGACAACAGCCACAGATCAGCTATCTCTCCCAATTCAACATGGAGATCAGGCACATCAAAGGAGTTGATAATATTGTGGCCGATTGTCTATCCAGAACAGACATCGCCAGCCTCATCTTTGAACCATCTTTCACGATGGAGATACTGGAACAACACCCTCCGACACAAAAGGATCTGTCTCAATTCAAGACACCTCCCATAGCCCTTGGAAAAGTGTTCTTAGACACCTCTTTCCCGGGATGTCCACGTCCAGTGTTCTCTCGTGACTTACGAGCACAAGCGTTCCAGGCAATCCATAACACTTCCAATCCTGGTTCGAAAGCTAAATACGAGCTACTCCGCACCAAAGTCATATGGCCCTTCATGCGCCGAGATCTCAAGATATGGTGTCGCGCTTGCTTTTCTTGTCAAAAGAGCAAGGTCACCCAACACACTGTCTTATCGTTCCCAACAGGTATTCGATTCGACACGGTACACATGGACATCGTGGGCCCTCTTCCAAACTCCAATGGTTTCAACTATATCCTCACCATCATCGACCGGAACACACGCTGGACAGAAGCGTTTCCACTGAGGACTATCACGATGGACACCATAGTCGATCATTTCGTAAATCATTAGATCGCAACATTTGGCATCCCAAAGAGGATAATAACCGATCAAGGTCACCAGTTCGAATCTGATCTTTTCAAAAGCCTAACAAAACACTTGGGAATACAGAAAATCAGGACTACCCCATTCCACCCACAAGCTAACGGACTCGTGGAGCGTTTTCACAGAACGTTGAAGAATTCTCTTCGCGCATTAGCCGCGAACAGCGATTGGTCCAAACAATTGCCATACATTCTACTTAGTTGGAGGAACATCCCGAACAGCCATCATGGGACCTCACCGGCGCAAATACTCTTTGGATCCAAAACCTCCTTCGTTAACGAACTATTCTTCAACGAAGCCCCACAGGACGATAAACTTCTTTCTTCAGCACGAGAACACTTCCTACAAGCAGACAGATTACCTACACATACGGGAACTGACAAAATTTTTGTTCCAAAGGAACTTGTCACAGCAAAATTTGTTTGGTTGCAACGAGAGTCACCATCTTCACTTCAAGACCGCTATACCGGACCTCATCGGCTTCTCAAACTCTCAACAGAGAACAACACAGTTACAATAAACTTTCAGGGCACTGACTGGACCGTCAAGATCAGCAAACTTAAACCATGTATTCACATCGAAGATATTCCAGCTGACCCCTCAGTATCATCCCTCAGAAAAAACTCAGCCTCCTTTTCACCATGGGTCCAGTATAATGATTCTCGCATAGCTCTCACAAAGCCTTGATCTGCCTACTTTCCATCATGCTCCGCATCTTTCGTTGGGGTATGATGTAGTGACCACTTTTATAAAAACACTTTTATTAAAAACTTTTTTTATAAAAAACTTTAATAAAAAAACAATAAACGATTAAATTAAATAAAAAAACTTGATTTAATTTAATTAAAAAAAACATAATTAAAATCAATATTAGTAATTATAAATGTCCATATGTATTTAAAATTACTATATAAATTATTTACAAAAAATCAGTTGTTTTAACTGACGATTTTTTACACTTTTTTGAATCAAATAAATCTTCTCAACACGTCTATTTACTTTTATTTTCAATAAATTATATGAAAACCAGACTCCGGAATTATTCGTCGAGTTTTCATTCTCCCCAACAGTCATCAAGAGTGAGAAATTTTTCAAAGTTCGGAGAAAATTGATTGAGGAAAAAGCCTTCAAAAATAGTTTTCTAAATTCCATGGATACAAACAAACACACACACACACATATATATATATATATTATATTATAAAAACCCAAGTCACTCACTGCCTCACTGCCTCACTAACGCTCATATTATCTACTTACAATTGTAAGTAGATATTTATATTAATAATAATTCATATATAAATTCATAATTCATTTTATAAGATAAGATAATCGTAAA
>MQRK01217150.1:60868-71182 GCA_001938485.1 Girardia tigrina
CTTCTTTGTTAATTGTATGTCCCAGAAATACCAGCTCCCCCACTCCGAATTTGCATTTCCCTGGGTTGACTTTTAAACCTGCTTTCTTCAGTCTATTCAGTACTTCTTCTAATAGTCTCATATGATCCTCAATTGATTTTGAGTAAATTAAGACATCATCTAGGTATATTACTACTTCAGAGAATAGTAAATCTTCAAATAATGAATTCATTATTCTCTGAAACGTTCCTGGTGCTGTTGAAAGTCCAAACGGTACACGGTTAAAACAATACTGCTGTGTTCTTGTTCAAAACGCAGTCTTTTCTTGAGAACTTTCCAATGCTACTTGATGGTATGCTTTGCCTAAATCTATACTGGAAAAAATTCTGGAGCCACCAAGAGCATCCATTAACATTTGGCTGTCTGGCATTGGAAAGGAAATTTTCTTTGATACATCATTCAATTTTCTGAAATCTAAAGAAATTCGAATACCTCCATCTTTCTTTGGCGTAATGACTAACGGGGAGTTCCATTCACTTTTACATTTCCGAATTATTCCTGCCTTTTCTAATCCTTTCAGAAATCCTTCGATTTGACTTTCTAAATGAATCGATTGCCTCTTTGGATTCAGAAAAATCGGTTTACCTTCTGTTTCAATTTTATGGACAACAATATCCGTAAATCGCAGATCGTATTCATGTTTCATGATCGTTTCAAATCGTTTCACAAGGTCTTCCAGTCTTTTGTTCTGCTCTTGCAGTTTCATATCTGTCTGCACTGTCCCATAACATTACTACGTTGTGATTAATCAGCTAAACATCGCTCCACCATCTACCATCTGACCCCTCTACTATCTCTAAAATTTTGATTTTTTGTATATTTTATGCCGACTCCACTGACAAAATACTCACCATAGAGTCTCTGGCGTTTAAATCATCTTCATATTCATCTTTATATGATACGATATTCACGTTGTCTTCATTATACACATCTTTGATGCATCTATACTACATTAACATTCTTAATATGATTACAGTTTCTGAACCCGTGTCCACTTTTTCCACAAATTAAACAACGATTATTTAAAGAACAATCTTTCCTCAAATGCTCATGTTTTCAACAGCAATAACAATCCCCTCTGGTTAAATGCTCCTCTTCTGGAGTTGGAAGTCTCTTTATTTTGTAATATAACTTCCTTGCTTCGCACCAAGCCGAATGCACCGGGCGATTATATTCTTGTTTATCTTCTGACATTCTACTGGATCCTTTCTCATTACTTTTATTAAATCTTTCCGATGGTATTCTTAATGTTCTTAATATGTTCTTAATATTGGTTGTCTATCGTTTGATTCATTAAATCGAGCTGTATTTCTTTTATGTTCAGGATTCTCATATCTTCTAACTTGATATTTGTCTTTCTTTGTCATTTCTGCATACGATGTTTTGACGGCTAAAACATCATTTCTTTCTTCTTTTGATATGTTGTCATCATAAATCTTAGCTTCCGCTCTCATTTCATCCACCAATATGTTAGGTTTGAAAACAAATCGATCCTTCAGAACTTGAGATTTTATCCGCTTTTTCAAAAATTCATTCAAAATTTCTTCATCGCTGTGTTTCCTAAAATTTTCAATTGTTTCCGAACCCTTAATTTGAATGTTAAAAATCTTTCATTCTCACCTTGACAAATTTGGCTTAGTTTGTCCAATTCTTCCAACAGCGGTACTTTCTTTATAAATGTTTTCTGGACCCAATTTTTGGATTCCACATCTGACATTGGTTTCTTACCTTTTTCTGTTGCATTCACCCAAAGAATTTTCGCTTCGTCTATCAACAAATAGTTACACATTTCCGAGAATGTTAACCCAAAAATTCTGAGCATTGGCATATATCTCTATACCATATTTGATCTTCTTCAGAATACACACCATTGTACTCCTTCATTTTCTTCTCGAGGGTTTCCTTACAGATTGATGGAAGTTCTAGTTTAGGAAGCCTCAAAACTTTTATTGGAACACTAGCATGGTCGCCGTTAAATCTCCAGGTTTCACTTCAGTATTCATTATAATTACAAGTGGAATTTATTAATTATTTACAATCTTTTTAGAATACTTAAACAAATAATAATCACAACTAAGGTAGTTGGAAATTCTGCAAATTAAAATTCGATAAATAATAGATAAAATACAGATATATATTAAAAATTTTATAATTAATGAATCTCTATTAAATAATAATAAATTTAAATATTGTTAAATATTTTTGTATATTAAATTTGTAAGTTATTATTGCAATTTTATTAAAAAACAAATTAAAAAGAAATTATTTATAATCGAATGATTTAAAATCAAAAAAATCAAAATTGAATAAAACAACATATTTATATATTTATCAATATTATTATTTATATTTAGAATTTGAGATCTGGATTATGTAATTAAAATATTGTTCCTCATAAATTTGTTTCAATAATGAAAATTGTAGTAGAAATAAAGTTTACAAAATTATGACTTCCAATTTTAATCACGAACCTAATATGGCGACCATAGCCAGCAACTCGGATCAATTGATTGCGAGACTTCTACCGGAAAAATGCTGGAAAGAAGACAATATTGAAACATTTATAGCAGTACGCTCAAGGTATTTTAAGTTGGCTAAAATACCAGAAAGCATACAAGAGATTTTTATAATTGGATTGCTTTCTCATGAACTTGTACCTGTCTACGAGAATGTATCGGTCGAGACAAAGGGATATGAAGCTCTGTTACGAGAAGCTTTTCGAAAGAAAAGCTCTCTGATGGAGGATCTGATGGAGGCTGTAAATTTCGAAAGAACGAATGAATCAGCGGAAGAATACTTTGCAAAAGCAAAGAAACTTGCAGCAAAATTAGCAAAACATAATTGGTCGGAAGAAGAAATTGAAAAGAATCTTCTAATTCAGGGGTCGAAGTACAGCGATGTGAAGAAAGAGATAAAGTTTAGAGAGGTAAAAGAAATAAAAGAAGTAAAAAATGTCATCAAAAAAGTGGATGAAGTCGGGGAAATGGAAAGGTCAGTACATGCGATGAAAACGTCATACAAGGACGTAGTAAAAAGAGGATCAGCGACAGGAAGCATAACGAAGAAAGGAGACACTTTTGTTAGACGACATCCAGGGCAAAACAATATATCATGCTGGAACTGCAAAGAAGCAGGGCAAAGACGGAGCGAATGTAAAAGAGAAAGGAAAATCATATGCCATGCATGTGGCGAGGAAGGTCATGTCCGACAGAATGCAGTAAGGTAAGCTGTGGAAGATGTAATAATCCAGGACATAGAACTGAGGAATGTTACACGAATTTGAATAAACGATATTAAGGAAGAACTGATTATCAAAGGAGAACCCAAGGAGATAGCCCACAATTCTCAGATGTACAAACGAAAAGCTCAGGAAACCGGAACTCAGACGACTACAGAAGAGGGTTCGAAAGAGGAAGACAGATCGCGATGATGGAGAAGGAAGAAAACGGAGGACAGCGAGAACATATAAAAAAACGAATCGTGCCGAGACGATGAGGAACCGATCTTGGCACTGGAGTAAGTTTTCATTTGCATGAACCAGATCATATAAATTATATATATAGTAGTAGTAATATAAATTATATAAATAAAATAAATAATAAAGTTTATATCAATAATATAAATGCTAAAATTAAGAAAAATAATCATAAAGAACAAAGTGAACCAAAACCCCATCAGGAACCAGAAGTAAGTCAGAAAGTCGTGAAATTTATAAAAAAAGAATCATTTGGTGATACAGAATTTCATTGAATGTCAGCACATGAAAAATGTTATTGCATAACAAGGAAAGAACTTTTGGCAATTTTTTATTTTTGCCAGCATTTCAACCATTATTTGTACGCGAAGAGATTTAAATTGAGAACGGATCATAAAGCTATAACGTTCATGTTTCATACAAAGAAACCCTTCACGGCTCAATTCCAAACGTGATGAATTACTTAAGTAGTTTGGATATCGAAATAGAATATAGAAAGGGAGTGCTGCACGGCAACGCTGATATGTTATCAAGACAGAATTACGACACATGTACACAATGTCAAATAGAACACGAAGAAGCGAAAAAAGGAAAAAAAACAAGACGAGATTATTGGCAGTGACTACGAGGAGTCAAGCCCGAGCGGGTATGAAAGAATAGATACCGAAAGAAAAAAGAAGCGATCTTATCATACAAACACATAGATTATTGTTCTATGTGGGAGCCGAAAAAGTATACGAATATCTGAGGGACAAGTTTGACATGGAAGAAGAAAAGAAAACGGTAAAAGAGGTGGTAGGATCATGCATGGAGTATCAACGAACAAAGACAATAACCGCAAAGACAAAGGAATAAAAGAAAAATAACAACGTCAGAAATATTTGAGAAAGTTTATATAGACATCTGCGGTCCATGGAATGAGACAGTAAGAAAAGAAAGATACATCTTGGGAATAATTGACCATTTCAGTAAATATATGAGCTTGACAGAAATAAAAAGATAAGATGAAGAGACAATAGTACAAATGATATTACATAAATGGATATTAAAATGTGGAGCACCAAAAGAGATCCACGTAGACTGCGGGAAATGTTTCGAAGCGAAAAAAGTAAAAGAAATGTTGGAAGCAAAAGGTATCAAATTGATTTTCTCTAGCCCATATCACCATAAAACAAATGGAATAATTGAAAGACAGTTTCGGACAATACGAGAATTCATACAGCCAAGTTTGAAAGAAAGAAATGCTACAAGTTGGGCAGACATATTACCGGAGGTGGAATTTGCAATAAATACAACGAAACAAAAGATAAAAGGGTGCAGTCCAGCAGAAGTCGTATTTGGGAAGAAAATAGATAGACAAAAGTGGTATGATAACAGCAAAATAAACCGGGAGGATACCAGAATAAGACTAAAAGAAAAAAAAAACATGCCAGAGGAAAATGTAACACGAAGAATTTATAAGGTTATATATATATATAGTAAGATGAACATTACGTCACAATATGTTACGTCAAAATACTCTAACATGTGATTAATGGATTTCTAGATCATCGGAAAAAATGGAAAATTACAGATGTAAACTCTTAAAATGTCATAGAAGAATTCAATAACAACTTTGAAATAAAAATAGCTAAACTAAAAGATTGAAGAAACAATAAGATGCGTAGTCTCTCCAACTACGTTGTTTGGCAAAATTCTTTTCATAAAACTTCAACGAAGTTCAATAGCCATTGTATATACTACATGTAAAGAATACATCAATTAATTTAAGATTAAGATGGCTGAAATATTTTATTTATACCAAGTTTGATCAATAACGATTTGCTTAAAGTAATAAAAATATAGTTTCGTTCTTTAACTTGTTGATTACAATATTTACTATTCATGTAATTTTATCTCAAGTAGATACATGAACATTTTTCACCTTTCCTGGTTTTATCATTCGACATAAATTTAGTATTATTTAATTCATTTATCATAAGCTTTTAATTAAGAGATGAACAATTAACTTTTTTCTTTAATAAATCAACGATCTTATGAGTATGAACTCTTGCTTTTAAAAACGATTCTCTAAATTTAAATACGCTAAAATTTTTGGTCAAATTTCATTATTAATCTTCATTAATTCGAAAAATGAAGCATAAATTGGTTTTGAAAAACTCTTTTGTTAAATTTAGATCTGAGATTCGTCAAAGAAATAAATTTTAAGATTATTTTTTGATTTTAAGTAATCGTTTGTATTCAAAAAAATGATTTTATGCCCCATTGGAAATTGACAAAGATGAAAAGAAGTTTATAATTAAATGATTAAGCCATGGTAGTTGTCAAAAAGATCAAAATATTTTTTTAGTAATGATATAATAATAATAATTAATTTTATTTAATTATTAATATTAATTATTTATACATAGTACACAATTGACTCTACCTAATCGAAGAAAGCCGGACCAGAAATACCTACTCTAGAGTAAATCTTTTAAATTTATGAATCATTAATTGAGTGTGAAAGCCTAATTAAAACAGTTATATAATTATTTGATTTCATATTTTTCACAAATCATAAACCAGGTGGCCAAGAAAGAAGAATTATAAAGACACAATACTCGAACATGTTTATAATTAGATAATCTATTTTTAAAATATTATTGCTTATTAAGAATATTAACAGATGAAGTCTTGTTGGAAGATTAATTAAGACTAAAATGATCTGTTATCAGCGTCTGGGGCATGACTTGTTGCTTCAATTGAATCTTCTAAAATTAATTAAAAAAATTGCATATTTTTTAAATGTTAAACAACAATTAATTTATTATAAAATTAATTAAATTTATTTTATTAATATTTTTAAATTCAACGTTAATTGACTTCAATTGTCTAGGGAGAGATGTCGTGCTTCAAAAACCGACCAGTCTCAAACATATTATAAAACTCATTCAACCATCACTCAATATCATTCAAACATCATTCCAGTGGTGAGCTATGAAATTTTTAACATGGGGCTGGCTCTTTATTTCTCGCGATTCGTATGAACTAGTACTCTAACAATGTGTCATTGCAACTGACATATAAAAAAACAAAATCATGGTTACAAAAAAAACTGTGGTTAAAACTACAAATGCATGTAATGAAAAGGGTTTAAAGGTATTAAATTTTCATTTTGAAAAAAAACAAGTAGTTACCGAAAAGAACAAGGGGCTCGCGCGAGTCCCCGCGAGTCCCTTATAGCTCACCACTGCATCATTCCAATATCCTTCACATCCCACTCCCTTTAAAAGGCTTTAGCCATTCTACATTCCTAATGATTGTTTTGCCGTTTTCAAATTGTAGTTCATAACTTCTCTCATGTACTTTCTTAATTATTTTTTGCCTGGACCATTGAAACGAAATTCATCTTTTGATGCATTGTTCTTCTTTATTAAAAGCTTTCTGACTGTACCGTCCGTTATATTTTCTTTCAGGTTTTCAGAAAATTCATCTTTTGAAATGGATGAGGTTCTATCCTTACAACATAACCAATGATCAAGAACCTTACTTGATCGACTCATTTGCGAGTGCTCGCTAATCCGGGTTTTGAGATGACGATTTATCTATCCGATGTGGGCCTCCCATCTCTGTAATGGTATTGAGCCTAAGGCTCTTTATAGGGTCAACCCAAACTAAAGTCATTAAGGGCCCCCCCGATAGGCCTCCTACGGGGTCAGTGGCCTTCCGCCTCTGAGCAGTCGGCTTGCCAGTAACGAACGACTAACCATGGAACTTAGTACCATGGCCGTACATGCCGTTGGTTGTTACGGTGGACGCGTAACAACCGCAAAATGGGCACTTGAATTGTCCTTTTGCAGTCTTGTAATTGGCTGGCAGTCGGTATTGTAGGTGCGTCTCTTCGGCATCGTCGTTCGACTGTATCCTCGGCATGCTCACAGTTGCGTCCGACAACTGAGGATTGGATTGGTTTGATGTCGGCCCTTCCTCGTTCTCTTCTTCCAAGTTTTCTTCTCTCTGGGCGTTGGATGTTGGCGTTTCTTGATGATTCTTCTGAATATGAATCCTTAGGAAACCAGCGGCTTAACACTGTCCGAGGGAATACAAGGCCGCCCGTTTCCTAAGGATTCATATTCAGAAGAATCATCAAGAAACGCCAATGTCAACACTGTCCGAGGGAATACGACATTGATATTTTCCTTTCTTCTGACGTGACTGGGCTTTCTTCTCTCTCTTCTGCCACGGGATTGGCTTTGTTCCTTCGTGATCTCTTCTGAGATGTCTGTTTAACTCCTTCACTTTCGCATATTGTTTGTAACAGGCATCCATCGGGCAGCTGTGTTCTTTCAGACGAGGTAGCACCAGTCTTATTGTTTGCTCGTCCCCGCTTCTTTGGATTCTCTTCAGTCGGAATACTTTCTCGGTCTTTCCATCCATCTTCAGTAAGTTTTCCTGCAGAACGTCTCTTTTAAATTCGCCGAAACTGTACTCGGCTCCAAAAAGCCAGTGAGCATCCACTCTGAGACATTCTACTAGATGTTGCTTTCTCCGACCGCTGATCTTCTTTCCTTCGATGAGTTCGCATCCACTGATCTGCTTGATGTTCTCCGGGCATTCTCCTAAATCGACCTTGGTATTGTGTACGATTCTTCTCCGCGCGATGATGTCCATTGGACTTTGCAGTCCAATTGATATCTCGTTCATCCTGATTCTTTCGACTTTCGAAATCCCCAAAGTTCGCCGAGTACATAGATTGTGAAATGCTTTTAGCCTTTTCACGTGTACTTCATTTGTCCTCCAATTTTCACAGCTGTAGTAAACCACCGGGAATACACAGCTACTAATTATGTTCTTCTTATTCCGGAGAGACAATTTGTTGTTCTTCAACACTGGTCTGATCATCCGTAATTTCACTGCTCCTTTCTGAATTCTGGCTTTGATGTCCGTACCTGAGCTTCCTCTACTTTCAATTATCGATCCGAGGTAGCAAAATTCGTCCATCCATTCTATTCCGGCATTCAGCTCGTCTCTTGCCGTAATGTACTTTGCTCCATTGAGATTCAGGATCTTTGTTTTCCCAATGTTGATTTTGAGCCCCATATTCAAGAACACAGTGTTGAGAGATGTGAGATTCCGTTCGATATTTCCATAATCTTCGTCCAGTAAGCACAGATCGTCTGCATAAGCAAGTCCGTTCACGGTAGGCTCTTCCCCATTGTATTTTAGTTTCACACCACCCGATAGTCCTTCTTTGATCGTGGTCTTAATTGCATGGTCAAAGATAAGGTTGAATAGTAGAGGACCCAATACGCAACCCTGACGGACTCCTTTGTCCATACTGAATTTATCCTTTCCAATGCTTCCCGTGAAACCGTCATGAAATTTCATGATGATACTTATTCCAATTCCTTGAAGGCAATCCCAGAGAACTTTCCTGGGTTCGCTGTCAAATGCCTTTTCAAGGTCGATAAAAATAGCTAATACGTTTATGTTTCGGTATCTGGCCTCTTCTTGTATCTTTCGTAAGATACCAATCGCGTGCGCTGTGCTTCTGTTAGGTCTGAAACCAAATTGTCAGTCGTCCAGCATCCTTTCGAGATGTAGCAGTAATCTATTTGCAATGATTCGGGCCATGATCTTTCTTCCTACATCAAGTAGGAAAATGCCTCTATAATTATTCAATTCCTTCTTGGAACCCTTTCTTTTATATAGGATCACGACGTTCGCCATTTTCCAAGCCTCCGGGAATTCTGCTCTTTCCTCCCATATGTCCACGAAACATTGCTGTATCTTCTCAGTCAACTGGAGACCGCCCCATTTATATAGCTCTGGAATGATACCGTTGTTTNCAGCAGCTGTACCGTTCTTTAGTTGTCCAATAGCGGTACCTACTTCTTCTATGTCCGGTGAGTGGTCTATTTCGAGTGCTTGGCTCTGTTCGATTTCCACGAGATAGTCTCTTTCGCTTTGTCTGAATAGATGTGAGAAGTGCTCTGCTAACACTTCGTCCTTCACACTGCTTTGTACAGTACAGAGAGAGGATTCCTGTGTATAACTCAGAAGTCTTGCCCATACATTCTCTGTTGAGAACACCTTCTATTTCTTGTCCAATTCCCTCAATCCTCTCTCTTTTTTATTTCCTGAGATGCCGCAAGTTGTTCAGTCTTGCAGCCTTCCACGTCGAATATGTTCTTTCACATCTATTCTGAATGTATTCTTTCCTTCGCTTCCATTTCTCCTGCAGTAGTGGTTTCAGCTCTTCTAGGTGTCCGTGTAGCCACCTCTGATTGAGCGGTACCTTTTTCTTTCTGTATCTTTCTGAGGTCTTCAAAATGACCTTCTCCACATCATCCCAGCTCACGACATTCAGACAAGCCTGTCCTATATCACTACTGATGGCCACTTTGTTGTTATTCAAGGAAAATCTGTCAATTCTTCCTTTTATTTTCTTTCTTCTATCATTCGTCAACTTGAGTACCTTATTGTTGTTGATGATCCATATCGTTAACACGACTAAGTCGTGGTCAGAGCCGCAGTCAAAATTCGGGTAGCTTTTGACATTGCTTATCCTGTTGCATCTGCTCTTTTGCGACAGGAATAAGTCCAGTAGTAGTCTTTTTCTCGTTGCCGGGTGTGTCCAGCTATTTCTCTGCACCAACTTATGTTTGTAGAAGGTGTTCTCTACTCGTAAGTTGACGGGTCAGCAAGATCTATTAAAAGATCTCCGTTTTCTGATGTTACTGTTGAACTAGTGTAACACCCGACAGTCTTTCCATTTTCCTCCGTCCGATTAAGTCGACAGTTGAAGTCGCCTCCAA
>MQRK01217150.1:80938-93904 GCA_001938485.1 Girardia tigrina
GTTAAAGTATCATTGTACATACCCGATACTTCGTATCGTTTAGATACTGATTCTGAACGGATACACAATAAAATGATGTCAAAAGTTGGATCTTCCACCCAAAACCTCGTCGACTACAACCACACCGCAACCGACCGGTAACCTACACCACCGAGTACCGCACCGATATCCAGCGAACAGCGTTACACAATCGGACAGGTTAAAGTTTAACCTCTCCGAAACAGGTCTCAACATCCAAAAATAGGTGGACATTTATTTTTTTGGTTCCCGGTTGGAACCGCTGCGTTTGTATGACAGGAAATTTAGCAACCACATTAAAAATATATATTTTTTTCGTGTCATGAAACCTCAACACATAGCATCTCATCACATGACATTTCATCCCATTGTTAATTTCAACATATTCACATTACATCATCAATAAAATATTGATAAAAAATATTGACGATTCTACTGAAGAAACATTTATTAATATAACACAGAGATACAATTCTGGTAGTTTTCCAAATCAAAACATATCAGAAACTGCTTTCAGAAATGACAGTCGGTTTGCTGTTTCATAATTATTGATCATCGTCTCTAATCTGACCTTCAAATGGCGATATTTCTTTCTTGTTAGTATTACTTGTCCGGAACTATATTGAAGAAATAACGTGTGTTGATATTCAATTTCTTTTAAGACGCCGTCAAGAAATTTCCACATTGTTGGATTTGTACATTGGAATAAAAATTGTAAGCCGAAATGCCATTCCTCCACAGTATTTGTTGTTCTGGCTAATCCATCAAAAATGGCTTAATGCTGGTTCCAGAGTTTCAGAGGAAATAAGCTATATCTCCTACCGCCATATCTCATTTGACGTTCTCTCCAGTAAGTATATTCGAAATAGTTGAAAAACTCTTCAAATTTAGTCTCATTTGATTCGAATTTTCTGATATCTCTAAAAATCCATCTGAAACTTCAGATATTTGGAATAAGAGACATAGCACACAACATTTTAGTGCATAATGCAAATTCTTTATTTGTTTCATAATCTGTCTTCAGATCTAACTCATTAATTTTTCTAATAACTGATTGTGATAAATGGAAAAACAACCAGATATATTTACTGTTTCAAATGAAATTTGAAATGATTTCAATGCAGCACTTTCAAAATAGACAAGAATTCGAGATGGAAAAGCACGTGGAATCAAACAAGGTGTCCCAATGATAAGAAAACACTTGCCCACGTGTTGACTGGGAGTCGGTTCCGTGAGTGCTTCTGGAAATAAGGGTACAAATGGGTTCTCAAATGTGTAGGAGACCAGATCACTCAGTATCTTGATTTCACAGTGCACATAGATAATGAGTTTCAATATGCACCTTCAACGGACCGAGTAGACTTGCAAGTTTATGTGCCAGGGTCAAAGAACCTATATCTAATTAGTGTAAAGTGTCCATATGATACGAAAAAAGAACATGGCCAACAGTAACACCAGGAATCTGAACCATTACCAGAATTAGGCGGAAATATGCTGTCGGGCCATGCCGGAAACTACGGTGCCGGGGTACACTCTTCAGGTGGGTGCTTTAAGAACTTGGCCGAAGAGGAGTACCGATATATTGACTACTCTGCAGATCCCCCCAAAGGTGATTCGACAAATTGCAGTTGGCTGCTCTGAATCAAATGTTAAATAATCGGCAGCAAAATGGACGTATCACCGGGACGGTGTGATCCTTAGTGGGACTCAGAGAATAAGAAATATAGTGATTAAGGACATAGATAAACCTCAAGAATCGATTCTCATGATAGAGGAAAGGGATTATGAGCATGTAGGGCCTGAGTACAACGCCGTCCTGATCCAGCCGTCCTGGATGCACTCCTACAGTCATACAACTTTAGGATTCGAGTGCAACAGGGGGTGAAGAAGATCAAGTCCAGGATGGCTGTTGTGAGCGTTGTTGAGTTCATAAAATTTTTGAATGTACAATCTTATCAAATTAATAATTAAACAATTACGTTGCATAAAATATTGTTATAGATATGTTAAAATAAGATTTTCAGAAATTTAATGTAAAAATAATTTTTGTAAGAAATAAAATAAATTTTACGGTAGGTTTATCAAAAGATTTATGTAAAGATTTATTATAAAGTAAAAAAAGTTAATTTCAAATTTGATGAAAATATTTAATTGAGATAAAATCAAAAGTAATATAAAGTTTAATATTTTATTTGCGAAATGAAAGTAAACTAAACTATTTTTTGTAACTTTTAAATCGAAGTAAATTGAAAATGTAATTGTAATTTTTTTGGAAATTTTAATTGGAATCAAAATATAATTGTAAAACTTTTAAATCGATTTAAATGACAATACGGTTTTAATTGTATTTTGGAAAACGTAATTATTAATGGAAATATAAAATTATTTTTTATGTAAAAAAGGGGGCAATTTAAAAGTTGTTAAATTAAATGCAATTGCGATTTTAAATTATATTTTCAAAATATTATTAAATCCTAAGTAATTTTTAAAACTATTATGAAAACGAAATGGAAAATGCTACTGTATAGAATTGGGTAATTTAATTGAGAAACAGGTAAATTTAAAGGTACAATAAAATTGAAATTTAATAAAAGACGCAACAAAATCTTTGTGACAAAATTTTAATTCACTTTATAATTTTTATTAAAAAAAAGTATAGAATTTTAATTCGTAAAATATACAATAACCATATTTATATTTATATCAATTCTTATTCATAATGGTCTGTGTAAAAAAGAAAGTGCAAAAGTTCCCCGGAAATATTTGTTTAAAAAAACTAAAATTGGGATAGAAATAAAATTTTGTGTTGATGACAACGTCTTTTGATCAAGAACCCAATAATGATAATTCATCTGACGACGATGCAGAAGTCCCCTTCCCATATAGGACGCGGGTAAGAGACTCGTCTGAGGATGAAAACAACCCATCATGGGAGAAAGAATTATCCTCCAATGATGAGTGGATATAGTTTGAATAAGAAGTATCAGGCTTGGCGGAAACGATCACCCAAATGAAGGGTGCGGGGGGGGGGAAGGCCGAGAGAAAAGAACCCCTGTGAAAACAAGGGCACATGTTGAGGACGGCTTAGGCTCGAAACATGGTGCAAATGTATTTATGTACCAACCGGGCACTTTTGCTCACTGACAAAAAAGCATCTAACATTTTCATATAGCATTGTTGCGTTTTTCCAGGCAATAATTCTAATACACAAGGTTATGCATTACTTTCTTTTTGCACATGTATTGTATACAATTGGAAAAACAAGTTTGGTACAACACTAAAAGTCCCTTCTGCTATCCAGTTTACACTGTTTTTTAACAGACATAACAACTTTATTACCCATTATAATAACTCTTTCATTATCCTCGATACCTGAATTATTTAAAATAAAAGGTGCATACTTTTCAGGATTTTCAAAATGAATTGCTAATACATTATTAATTGATTGTCTTGTTCGGTGTAAAGTGCGTGATAAGGCAGTTTTTTTCGGCAAATATATCTTGATTCCATCTGATCATTTCTCGATAATTTGAGAAGCTGCTAGTCAATGAATGGCTCCATAATGCTTCATAATTTCTTTCATTTCGGCACCAGCTTGATTTGCAAGACGTTGAAATGGAATTATATCATGGTTGTGATCTTGAGGTTCTTTGACAACAACATTTCCTTTTTTATGGACAATCGATCTGCCTTTTGTATGTTGAAATTTATTAAATCGTCAATGAATAACTTTTTCGGATGTAATGCGATGTTTCACATATTCACGTGACCGATAAATAAGAGACAAATGAACCTCGTATAATTTTGCCAAACTGTATTTCTTTTAAACTGTCCCTTCCTTCCATTATTTATCAAGGATATATTTAATTAAACTCTGAAAAAACAGAATTTCATAAAAAATTGAAGTCTTATTAAAAAATAATTTTAATGAATTTTAATCAAAACCATTTGGCGAAGCAGGACATTTGGACACCGCCATTTGGATTTCGGGACGTTTAGATTTATTAAGGATTAATAAATTAGATTTATTAGGAATTAAATGAAATGAAATAAAAAATAAAAATAGGATATATAATATAAAAGTTTAATTTTCAGTTTTTTATTATCTATTTTTCTATATTCGTCTATATATTTTAAATTGTAGTAAAATTACATGAATGTTTACTTTAAAATATAAAACTTTGCTAAATTAAAAATTTTATGAAATCATATGGAAATATTTTAATAAATAATATTTGTTTGAATAATATAAAGTTTACATTTGATAATTCGTTAAAAGAGAGGAACCGAAAAGTATGAGTATGATGGATACTTAAATGTCTTTGATAAATATTTTTCCATGAAAATGTTTAAATCATGACGATGTGACATAGAGTTTGAGAAGAACAAAAAAATGTAAAGGAAGGATTTATACAATCGCTAAAACTGCAGCTTTTTTAAGATTGTTAAAGAGAAACATAATTTCACACCCATTTAAATGACAATTATACTAACTACAATTTTTAGACAAATTCTCTTTAATTTTGAAAAGGGTTTTTGAAGAGAAGCTCAAGTTTTTAAAGAGTTATGCAGGTTCAGAAAATTGAAATCATGAATTAAATGGACCTCTTATCCTTGAGCTGGAAATATTTTAAAAAGGACATGGAATCAAATCGTTATTATTTGAACTAATCATAAGTTATCAGGTGAAGATTACTGCTTAGTAGTGCAACAAGAGTAGAGAATCGATATCCTAAACTATAAACAAAATTCAGCTCAATACAATTAAATTAAATTCGAACTTCTTGCGTTCTTTCGTATGGTGTAAGTATTTTACTGAACAACACCGGATAGCACCACTAGTTTTTAATAAAACAAATATTATTTGTATTTAACGGAAATTTTCACCCAAGATTTGAAATCAGATTTCATTATCTTTTTGTAAAGTTTTATTAGCCAGTTTTTCATAAATAATAAAATAAATAATATTTCGTTGATTAGTATTTTTCCAGAACTTTAAGTTAAGAAATACACTATTTATAATTGTGAGTAGTAATTTTAATTTTCCCTGTCAAATTAAGATAAATAGATACATTTATGGCAAATGTATGTACAATGAGGTTTTATCCAGCTTTCATTATTCTAATTTATGATTTTTTTTATTTCTTCGATAGAAATACTCAATCCAACGTGCTGAAAATAGGTAATTTTTGAATAATAATGACAATAAATAATAATTTATTAACTTCAAATCAACATATTTTTTAATAAAAAATTATTATAATTTTATTTTGAATTGAAGTTTATAAAAAACGACTTAAGATTAAAAAACACAATTTTTCGAAAATAAAATATTTGTTATATATTTTTTTAAAATCAACTTATAAAAAAATTAGATTTACTATTAATTGAAGAATTTGTTTGAAGCAAAACTAAGAAACATTTTAAAAGTATATTTTAAATCTTCTATAGTGTCACCATATTAGTATTTAAACTATAAAGTAAAATTCTATATTCATTAAAACAAAAATTTAATAATGGTCGATTGAGTTTAATCTTTAATAACGGTTGCCTTCCATTTTTTATCAATTAAAAAGAGAAGTCGTTTTTACATATTGTTTTCAAAAGTCATCCGAGCCTCTTCAACAGTTATTTTTAACTATTGGGTTCTTGAACAAAAGAAGTTGTCATTAACTCAAAACTTTATTTCTATAACAATTCTAGTTTTTTAAACAAATATTTTCGAGGAAATTTCACACTTTCTTTTTTTACACAAACCATTATAAATAGAAAAATGTAAATATAGATTTGGTTATTATGAATTTAAATTTATATTTTTTTGTTAAAATTATAAAGTTATTAAAATTTAACACAAAGTTTTTTTGTTGCATCTTTTATTAAATTTTCATAAATTTAATCGTTTCTCAATTACATTTCCCCATTCCATAACACAAAATTCTCATTTTGATTTCATAATCATTTAAATATAATTTTAAATTCGGTAACACAATGTTTTAAAAATAAGATTAAAATCGCAATTATTTTAGATTTAATACAATACGTTTAAAAGATAAAATTAAAATCGCAATTAGTAAAATAAGTTTTAAAGATAAAATTAAAATCGCAATTAGTAAAATAAGTATTAAAGATACAATTAAAATCGCAATTATTTTTAGAATTATTACAATATTTTTTTTCAAATAAAATTAAAATTGAAATATCGTTTGATTTAACAACTTTTAAATTACCCCTTTTTAGATAAAATTATATTTTTAATACTAATTACGTTTTTAGTTTAATTAACCAACTTTTAAATTACCTTCACATTTTCGTGAAAATATACTTTTTAAAATAAAGGTTATATTTCTTAAAAAAATTGAAAATTGTATTTTGATTTAAATTTATGAATTAATATCAAAAGTTACAAAATACTTTTCTAGTTTATTTATTATTTCTCAAGATTAAATCTATTTATTGTTTTATGTTCACATTAAAAATTAATTTTATATAAATTACTTTTTTTCGCTATTATATAAAAATCTCATTTTAACCTAATCTGTAAATAAAATGTAAAGTATTGGATTATTAAATTGATTAGATTTCAAATTCGAAAATTTTATGAACTCAAACATCTACTACTAAAATTAACAATTAAAATGAATTATTAATTTTGGTTTCTTTTTTGAGAAATATAATAGAATACTTCTATCTACTGATTACTTTTGTAATAAATTAATTACATAAACAAAATATGTCCCCTGGAATTACTCGACATATTTTTGAATTTAGGAATATTACTTGTTCAGTTTTCTTTTAAAACGTTATCACAGTAGCAATGCTAAGTTATTGCTTGATAAAAAATATTATTTACATTATTCAAGACAAAACTGCCTTTTCCTGGTATTACTTCCATTACAGATATTTATATTATTAGTAGCTCTAGTTTTGGACATTTTTATCGTTGAATACTTTGACCTCCTTGAATATTAATTTCTTTTACTGGATTTGCCGTCGGAAATTGCTGATTGACGGTATAATGATATATAAATTTACACAAAAACTTCTTAATTGTATTATTTTTTTTTAAATTTTTATTTTAAAACTGTCAATTAAAATATATCAACACTAAAATTTTATTGATTTTAAACTCTGTTTTTATTATTTAATTTTTGCAAAATTTTTAAATTAAAACATTAACTTATTCAGCGAATCGAAAATTTACACTAACCCTTCATAAATATAATTAGTAAATAAGTGATAGAAATCGCCATTTATTAAATAAGTATTTTCATAAAAATTCTCACGAAATTCCTTGTAGAAATCATCCAAATTAACATTATTTGAAGTCAATGTTGATTTAACAATCGATCGACTTGCGCTTTTTTTGGTCGATTTCGTCGCCTTCACGGGGTCTTCGGTGAAGGCGCTGCACTGACAGAACCATCTGGATGCTGGCTTTCCAGATTGATCACGTCTTTAAATGGATTGGCTCTGGTTCCTCCGCCATTCTCATTTTAATTATAGTATGCATTGAGCGTGACGGACATACATACATACTAACACACATACAGACAGACAGACAATGGCTATTATTGTAGAGATAGATTGTTTATAGTTAATTATCCATAAATTTAGTTTTTTTCATTCTCAGTAATTATTTATAGAGAAAAAATAATGAATAAAATGTAAAATTCATTTTATTAGTAAATTATCTATACATTCTTTAATTAAACTTAGGTTTGATCATTGAAGACGAAATTGATGATAAATGGATGATTTCCGAAACTTTTAGGAAAAATTGGAATTTGATAAAATCAATAGCACAAATACAAACCAATAAAACCTTAGAGGAGCTTCACATAAAAAAGATGTCGGTGTCGCTTTCTGAAAGTTGTTATTATTTTTAAAACAAAGTTCTGAAATTTTATATTTTATAGTCTATGGTTCATGATATGATATATTATTATAAAAATGCATTATAAATAATAATATCATATTTCTAATATAATAATAATAATAATTATTATTATTTGTATTATTACTTTTTAAGATATATATGATTTATAATGAAATATTTGAATATTAACTTGATCATTATTCTGATTAAAATTATACTTACATATAAAAAATATTAATCAAAGTACTTTTTTAAAAGATTATCGTTAAAAATGTTTCGATCAGAATATTTCATCATTCTCACAAAAACTTAATATTTTGATAATTTACAAATATTTATGAAAACCTATTGAATAATTATTCTATTAAAGTTTATTTTTACTTGATAGTAAATCTTATTTTATCTGTTTATTATAATTATTTTAATAATTTTATATATTATACATAAATTGAATATATTTAATATTTTAGTTGCTTTATTTTCCCAATTTTAGATATTAATCAATTGGTTAAAGTATCTGATGAGCAATGATTCACAATAAAACTTATCATGATGTAAATCGAAATTCTTCAGAAGAATAGAAAACTTGTCTTTTTGAAATTGATAAGGTTCGATCATTGTAACATTTACAGTGATCAACAAATCTTCTTGATCTACTCGACTGTGAGTGTTCACTAATTCATGTTTCAAGATGACGATTTCTTTCCAAAGTACAATATTCAGAAGGAATTTGAAAATTTAAGAATTACATTGATAAAATTATCAAAAATGTTAAAATAGTGTATATAACATCCAAAGTAATACACTTCATTACAGTGAATTTGATAGTACTTTACAGTGAAATATAGTGAAAGCTAATCTTGTATACAAATGTAAATGTCACTGTTGTCAAAACTTTGAGATTGTGCTGAAGCTGATCAACGAGAGAGGGAAACTTCACCAAATCCCATTAGAAAGATGCTACAAGGAGTGTGCCGAAAGAAGGAGCTGAACAGACACATCAAAAGGGACCATGCAGTGTCTACTTCCGTTAATGATCAACCCAACGAAACACAACCACAACAACATTGTGTAAAACGTCATATAAAACGAAGGAGTGACTAACAAAGCACCTCAACGGGGATCATAAATTGATGGGACAGAAGAAAATTGAGAACCGACAACGACACCAGTGCAACAAGTAATTCAGAAGAAAGAGTCGAGGAAAACCTCAACATAACAGACAACCAGATTCAATCTGTGACGACGTAGGACTGTCTCGACAGTGGTGGTACTGAAGAAAAACATCCGACTTTTAGGATTGCAGATATCACTGCAAGGGGTGAGTTCAGATGTCCTTTTCTCGGCTGTACGAAGTGCACGAATATAGTGAAAGGAATGCAGAGCCATGAATAGACAACCTATTGGTGGTCTTTTCTTACCGGGAAGCCGAAAAGGGGTCAAAGACTGAAACTATCCTACCCCTTAGGAGGTATATCAGGTAGTAGATAGAGTTTGGGTGAACCTTCTAAAGAGCCTAGATGATCAATACCATTCGAAAGAGATGGGAGGCTCGCATTGAAAAGAAGGAAAAACAGTGTTTTATACAAATCGGGTAAGTATGGTTTACAAGAATGCAATTTGTAATTAAAATTATCGGCACGCGATAATTTTCAAGTAGTCATGGGAAAAGTACTGACAACTATAAATAGTGGAACATCAGCGTATCTGAACGACATCTTAATAACCACCGAAACATTATACGAACGTTTTACAGTCTTAAAAGAAGTTATCAAAAAAATTTTTTACATATAAAGTCCGATAATATTCTTGAAAAGATATTTCAACAAGGTATAAGAGATAGAAAAGTAGCAAAAATATACAAAATATCTACATTAGCAGATACTATATTATGGTAACTATTATATTAAACGATCCCAATAAATATCGGTTGGGTAATGGGTTTGATCTTCTACAAAATAATTTTTTATCATATTGAAATACACTGAAACCCAAGTCCCGGATTAGAGTTGTAGCATTCACTCGATTTGGCTCCTTAGTATCTAAGCAAAATTTCTTCAAATACTCCGCCACCTTTTCAACAGAAATTTTACTCTCATGAACTCTAATATCGTCAATAGTAGTATTTGATTCGGATTCAAAATTAAAACTCATGTCACTAAAATTTATTTCTATCACAAATAAAGTTGCTTAAACAAATATTTTCGAGGAACTTACACACTTTCTTTTTTACACAAATCATTATTGTGAGAATATTTTAAATTTGGTATGTTGAAATTGGTTTGTTGAATTTTGTATGTTGAGTTTAGTATTTGGAAATGTGTTTCTCCCATCCAGATGGAAAATTGATATTTTGGATGTTCACGATAGATAATTATTCTATTATAATTTACATTTTAAAGTACAGCATAAGATATTTAAAAACATTAAAAATATTAAATCATTTCAAATTTTCATATTAAAATTTAAATAAAATAAATAGTTTTAACTAAGTTTTGAATTAAATAAATGTTCCTTCTTTCAGCAAAATATTTTTTAAATAAAATTAATATGTAAATAAAATTAATACTAAAATTACCAAATTTGAACTGTAAAAATAAAATCTGAAAATAATGAAAAAATTGTTCGAATAATTGTTTATTACCAAACATTAACAAAAAATTATCAATTTAGAACGATGTCGAATGACGAGAGTTTTGCTGAGAATTGTCCAAAAGACAATTCTGATAGTATTGAAAATAAAAGTTTGAAAACTCATGTTGATGTTCTTAATAATTATAAATAAAATAGATATAAATATAGATATTCTTATCCATTTAAAATAAAGGAGCTAATTCCGGTTGCAAGATTTATTAATTATGACACAATAACAACAATCTTAAATATTTAATGGGGAAAATAGTGATGTTATAATGACTCCCATTTTAAAAGACTTTTCATTGGTTTACACTCTCAAACACACACATACTATCAACATACATCCAACATACATTCAATTAAATCAGGAATGGGCTCACTTAAACGTTGTACGATCGACTAAAATTTTTAATATTTAACTGCGATCGACTCTTTCAGAAATGAGAAAACATAACACAGTATGTTTATTAATTTTATTGTAATAAATGTCGTGTCATACCTTTCATCGGAAGAATTAGTAAAAATTCCACTTTTGTCGAAATATCAGAGAATATCATTTTAATAAACATAATTAATCGTCCAGTATCAAGTCATCAGTTGATTCATCAAACTGTAATGAAAATAAGCTGCAGTTTTGTATGTGATCGTCCAATTGTTGAGTTACATTACCACTCAATACGTCGAGTTATAGTTCGGAAAAAAAGTTGCAAATCTTTAATTGCATTAAGAAGTTTGTTTTTATTTTTAAAGACGTTAAATAATTTTTCACTGCTCTCAAGGAAAGCTTATATCACGAAAACTTCCCCATCACGATAATACTTTCTACGTTTTCCCAAAACATAGGAGATCACATAGGATGCTTCAGTGGCTAACTTAGATTGTCTCGAAGACTTTCGAAGTATAATATGCTGTGCGGTTAATTTTAAAACATGAATCAACACCAAATTTTTCAATATTCAAACAAAATCCAAAATCATTTTCATTGCCATTAATTTAAACTTTAAATATATTTTAATTTTAAACTTTGAATTTCGAGTATTAATTTAAAATCTTAACGAAAATTTGTGTATTTCCATGTTATCTTTACGATTCTTTTTACTCAGATAAATCTATTGTTAAACATTTAAAATGTATCTGAAAAATCGTCTGCGATATACTATCAAACAGCTAGCGATCGACCAGTCGATCACGATAGACCGTTTGCCCACCCCTTAATTAAATCATATTGTTATTACATCACTACTGATGTTGCACAATCAATTTCATCAGCAAACACACGATAATTATTACATAATTATTCTTAATTATTTTGTTAATAATACACAATAATTATTACATAACTATTCCCACTCACAATTTTATTTATTAAGATTTTAAAATTTATACTCGTTTGTTTTTGTTAAAATTAAGAAGGTATCTTATTAAATTTTATCACAAAGATTTTGTTGAATCTCTTATTAAATTTCTATTTTATTTTATATTAAAAACTAACTGTTTCTCAATTACATTTCCCTGTCTATAGAATCACATTTCCAAAAAAAAATAAAAGTAAAATCACATTTCCAGTTATTTCAATGTAATCGTTTTAAAATTATATTTAGATTTGGATAAAATAACGTTTTAAAATAAAATCCAAATTTTAGTTTAATTTAACAACTTTTAAATTATTTTTTTAAATAAAATTATATTTTCAGTTTTTTTTCATTTAATGCTTTTTTTAATGAAAGTTATATTTTCATTTTGTCTTAAAACAATTATATTTTAATTTAAAATGAAAAGATAATAATGAAAAAAAGACAATAATGAAATAAATTCAATAATGGCCTGAACACATTCTGAAATTTCCCCAGCTTGTACGCAATGATACAACAGTTCCAACCATCAACAATCTCTGTCGAAAGAAGTTTTTCGATGCTGAAGAAGATTCTTGCAAATGACAGGAATTTCAAAAACGAAAAAATTAAGCAATTTATCATTCTTTGTTATAATAACTCTGATGAATCTGATAATTGATAAATTAGTTTTCTGATGATTTTTCGAATTTTTTTTAAGATTGATTTCATAATTCAACAATACCGGTCTTAGTATGATTGTTTAAAAATTAATGGAAAAGAATAAAAAGTCAATTTTTTATGGTAAATATATTACTTTTTTGAAGGAAATTTTTTAATTTTATAGGTCAATTTTTTAGCTTAATAAAATTTGATGTAATTATCTTTATTAAGAACACTAACATGGCTTTTCAAACTTTTATTTTCATTACAATTAGAATTGTCTTTTGGACAACTCTCAGCGAAACTCTCGTCATTCGACGTTGTTCTAAATTGATAATTTTTGTTAATGTTTGTTAATAAACAATTATTCGAACAAATTTTTCATTATTTTCTGATTTTATTTTTAAAATTCAATTTTGTAGTTTTAGTATTAATTTTTAT
>MQRK01217150.1:94461-112767 GCA_001938485.1 Girardia tigrina
AAAATATCAATTTTCCATCTGGGTGGGAGAAACACATTTCCAAATACTAAACTCAACATACAAAATTCAACAAACCAATTTCAACATACCAAATTTAAAATATTCCTCACAATCTTATTTAATTCATGAAATGTAAATAATATCAATAAAAGTCAATTTTTTATAGTTTTTAAGTCAATTTTTCAAAAATTTAGGTCAATAATCTGGGGTCCTGGTGAAAATACTGTATTTACCAATGTTAGCATTACCGTTGATGCAATATTAAGTCTGAAACCCATACGAGTTAATATATACAATTCACCATCATACTTTACACTTTGAAATACCCTAACTCAGGATTAACTCATACTTGCATGTACGCTACTTGAAGATCCCAGTTCAATCTCTATAAACAGATTTTTTTTCTATATATACAGCACTTGCACCGAATACACATCAATTAATTGATTAATCTCTCTAAAATCAAATATCGGTCTCACTTGTTTCTTGTGATGCTGTTCCACTGCAAAAATTGAAATTAACCTTATGGTTCTCCATTCATCTATTATACAGTACTCAGTGGCATAGCAACTGTTATTAGCGCCCGGGGCGGTTCTAAGATTTGCCGCCCCTAACCCATTATTCGGAACCCTTAATTACTGCTTTTACTAAAAATTAAATAGAGTCACAAAATATTTACTTTAATTTCCTATTTTTCTAGCAATACTCTTATTCTCATACTAAAAATTACCAAGTCATTTCAAAATTTACAATTTTATTTACAATTTACAATCGAACTTTCATTTCTGCAAATTTATTGATAACAGTATCAAATTCAGTTCAGCAGCAAGCTCCATCTCAATGGAGAGAACTACCAAGTCTGTAAGCCTTGATTGGCTCTTTGTAGATCGGATATAGTTCTTAATGAGATTTAATTTGGAAAACGAGCGTTCGCAGCTGGCAACGCTAATAACCCGGGTAAGAAAGATGCGCAGCAAAATCACAATATTAGGGACGGAGTCTCTAAGGTATTATCTCTGTATGAAGCTCAAAAGTTCTAAAGGTCCGTCGATTCTGTTATTTCCTGAATCTCGGACAAAATACTGCAGTCTTTTTCTTTCGGCTAAGAATTCCTCTTTCTCCACCTCCTCTTCTATTTCACCAAGTTGGCAATTGTAATTATCATCAAAGAGATTCGATGGTGCAATAACAGCTATCTGTTTGCAAGATCATGAACTTGTTGAAATCTTGAATATATTTCGTGTATCAACCTGTCTATGACAGACAGCATTTCACGTCTCAACTCAGCATCAAATGTCATCGCTACAGCAGTCAATCCCTCGCCATCCATTCTTTTCTTTTTGTGAATACGACGCTCCATACTTATCCCCATTTCAAAGCAGAGCTTTTTGGATTCGTCCATTGCACTGTCTGTTGTATCTCAGCAGAGGCTTTTTCGGTTTCTTCAACAAGAATAGCTGACCACCAACAAATTCCCGGAGCACGTGCCCATACGATTGATCCCATCTGATCCTTTGAAGCATTGTTTGACGTATATTTTATCGACCAAATATTGATTGATTTATCGGTGATTATCGAAATCTTTAAACATTGAAACAATTTCACGGCCGAATTAAACAGTTCGACAAATCGATAAATGATATTCGCATTTAAATCGACATCGATCTCGTCCATATCGTAAAAAATAGATTTATTGACCAAATGGCCATCTTTAATATCGAAATGTACGATTACTGTTGTAGAATTTCTTTCGACCTTCTCGATTTGGCTGACTACCTCAAAATTAATTCCATTGACTTTTCTATTCAATAAAATCGAAACTTGATGAGCTCTACTCAATTTCAAAATGAATATTTGCACGCCCATGTCGATTTTGTTACTGAAATCCTTTTGAACCTGATTCTGCATGTTATCATTACAAGATAACAGATGTAGAAACAGATTGAACTGGTCTTTTATTATCTCTCAGTTTACTGGAATTATTTATTTTTGTTATCGTCACTTTTAAAATGAATAATTTTTTTTATTTTAATCGGTCGATTTATGAAGTCGTTATCGTGACTGAAGTACACTTGTAATGAGTCTCGATTGAATACTCGGCTCAAAACAGTCGAGTTAAAATCGTCGTGTTTCGACTCGATATGCACATCTGGATTAAACTTTAAGACACTTTCTTTTGCGGTCAAAGCTTTCAATTTGCCTACACGCTTTTTTCGAAACAAAAACTGTCTGTTTGAATTACTCACATCAATTGTGTCTAAATCGAGCACAATTATGTTTTTGAAGTGCCACATTGCGAGATTTTTTAGCAATTCATATCCGATACTGCCCGCTCCAACGACCAAAACATTACTTCTTTCAACAGTATTCATTAAAAAATTGTTTATTTATAATTGATATTGATTGAAAATTTGAAAATATACAGAACAATTTATTGAATTGAAAAATTGACTTTTTTCATTCTAATTACAGAAATTGCATAATTTTTTATTTAACATTGCAAAAATTGTGGTTCATTGAAATTGTGGTTGAACACAAAAACTACTCTCCACACACAGGCCACACACACACACTCCAACCTCTTCACAAAGACACTCTCTCCAAATGACTAACACAAAAACATACAACACACCATTGGATCATTTGAATCAGAGTGATCAAAATTCATAAATTTGATTGGTCTATGTAAATGGACTGTTTTTTAATAAGCACAATGCGAATTCAGTTCACAAAATATTTAAAATGAGTGAACCAGTTGAACAACCAAATTTTCATTACGATATCAAGTCATTTTATGAAGATAACGAACTCAAAGAGTTTCAAAATGAAACGTGGAGTTTGTTCGAAAAAGACAACAGACAAAGAAGTTTGATTGAAAAATTGGTATCATAAAAAAATGAATGTGACAGATCGATTTATTGTTGATTTGAGGAATCAATGAATCGACTCATAATTAATTTGAATCATCACAAAACCATATGAACGTAATGATCTCACATATATATATATATATATATATATATATATATATTTAATTTAATTATTTAATTTAAATTTTTTTTAACTTAATTTAATTTAATTATTTAATAATTATTTTAATTTACTTTAATTAATTATTTTAATTTAATTATTTAAAATATGGATTTAAATTTTATTTTTTTAAAAAATTGGTTAAAAAAAAGTCAAATAGAATCATAACGCTACCACTGTCCACCATCTTTTCTTTATTCTCAAAAATGTAATCTCTCAGTGATATGAGCTTGACAGAACTTTGATGCAGATTGAGCCCTTTTGTTTCAAGATAATTTTGGGCATCATTGATTTCAGGTAGAATGGAATTCCAAAGGTTCAAAAGCGATAGAAAAGGAAATGACAGTACTGATGATAAGATTAAAGATGCATCTGATCTTGACATTAAATTTTTTCCTTTGGTGAGCTTCTCCAGAGCAGTCACGACTTGTGATAATTTTTTCACCAACACATTTACAGCATCAGCACCAGTGCTCCATCTGTTTTCCGCAACCCGCTTGATACTTAGACCAGTCTCATGAATCAGGACATCCCAGCGATGCGTAGATGAGGAAAATAAGAGAACAACCGGTCCAATGTGCCAAAACATGTAACAGATAGAACCACAACGGAAGCTGCATGTATGAAAGCCAAATTCAGGGAGTGATTTGAGCATGAAACAAATAGAGCTTTCGGGTTAATTTCCAAGATGCGCTTCTGGACACCCGTTTGATGAGTAGACATAACAGCAGCATTGTCATATGCCTGGCCACGGCAATCATCAATCTTAATCTCGTCATTTTCCAGTTCTCTAAATATCAGTTCAGAAATTTCCTTTGCGCTCTTTCTTTTTGTCTTGATGAATCGAACAAACGACTCCTTCACTTTCACTTCATTTCAATCCATGTTTACGTAGCGTAAAACCTCGCTCAACTGGTCCTTGTGAGATATATCTGGAGTGCTGTCAAAAATTATACAAAAATACTTGCTCTTCCTTACCTATGCTATGATTTTCTTTCACACCTGCTGTGCTAAAATGCTCACAAATTCATTTTGAACCTCTGGTGACAAATACGAAGTGACGATATTCTTTCCCAGTTTAACTTTTACCAAATGTTCACGAAGTCCAGGGTCATATTTGGCCAACAAATGAACCAATTCCAAAAAGTTTCCTCTATTTTCCTGGTCTCCGTCTTCGCGGATTTCTTCTCGATGGCCCCTTAGTACCAGGTTTTGCGAGGAGAGAAATCTGATGATGTCCAGTAATCTAGCTAGAATTTCTCGCAACTTCTTAGTCTCCTTCTCAATTAATTCTTCCTCTACTTTGTTTATTGCATTTCTTTTAGTAAACCGAATCTCTAGCTCCTTCCACTTGAGGAATGCCTGCGCATGCGATGCGCCAAGTTCGTGCTCATGAACTTTAGGATTTAATTTCTACCAGTTCTTAAAGCCTTCTTCAGCAGAAAAAATTGACATCCCAACAGAAAACAGTCTGTAGACAAAGCAGAACAGGGCCTCTTTTGAAGGAGAATACACCATCTATGTTCTCATACTTTTCTCTCCGTTCCGTAGATCACGGAAAAAACATTTTTGGTTAGATTTCTAGTGTCACCTTTTTGTCCTTGTGCCTGGTCGTGGTACTTCTTTAAATTCACAATGAAGGTGCTGCATATAAGTATATCCTTGACGAACAAGCATAGTGCGAATTTCATGGCTAGTCTTAACTGGCCAAAGACCAATATCCGTAAAATCACTTACAAAGTCTGTTTTCAGAGTGAATAATTGTTGCATTTCTTGTGCTTCAATTTCCCTCTCACAAACTTCTGCATCAATGCCACCTTCGCCTTTCACAGTAGCAGTATCGACTTCAATTGTAGCATTAGCAATATCAAATTTATCTCCAGTCTCTATTGGATTATCGTCCTCCGTATCCATCACTGTTCGTAGGCGATGAGGTCCTTTGGATGAATATCAACAGTGCCCTTTCATTCTTTTTTTGACTCCTCTTTCACAGCTTTCTTCTTCTTACAGAATGACGCCCCGCTCTGTTTGACTCTCTTCATTACTGCTGTGGCCTCTAATTTCACAAGAAAACGTCAAGTAGTTAGCTAAAAAATAATTATTTGATAAAAAATTAAAAAATAATGATTTTACGATGCATAATGAATTACGATAATGATTTTACTCATATTAAAAGAATTTTGAATATTATTTATGTATTTTTTTCGTTTTTAATGAGGTAAAATAAATTCTTTGTTTTTTTTTAAATTCTGTTTTTATTATTTAGTAAATAATTATTTTTTACCAAAATAATTTGACGTTTTCTTGGGAAATTAGAGACCACAACAAAAATTTCGCATTAGCGAAAAAAACGAGTCCTTTTAAGAGACTAATTTGTTTTACCGCCTTAAATAAGAATAAATACAATGTAATATCCAATTTTTTAACAAAATCGATTTTTTTAATTTTCAATTTTTTTCAGCTCATAAAAAAGTCAAATTTATTTGCTAAAAAAGTAATTATTTAATAAAAAATCAAAAATTTAAAATTAAAAAAATGACGATTTTGTTTTACGGTAAGTATTGCTTTCGTATTTTTTTCTTATGTACTTTTTTTATAAATTAGTGGGTACAAGTTGTGCTGAAAAACAATTACAATACTTTGACAGCGGATATTAACGATTAATTAATCAATTAATTGTTTTTTTAACGATTAAAATGTTTTAGCTTAATCAAAATTAAAACCACATATTTTATACATGTTTTTGAAATTAAGCACAAATTTACAGACATACAAAGTAAGAAAGTGCAATCAAATAAAATCTAATAACCGGAAGTATTTAACTGAAATACAAAAATCAAAACATTGTCATGTAACGGTAAAGAATTTGTACATATCTGGTAAGAGACAAATCTTCCAGCACATTGGCAGTTTTCATTAAATTAGTTCATTTTAACATTTTGTTATGTCCAGCATTTCTGGTCAGATTTTTCTTCGTTTTATTTTATACATAATATTTCTCCCATTCACAAATGCCGTCCCCAACAGTCGTGCCGCCCAGGATGGACCGCCCTCCCCGCTCCCACTACGCTACGCCACTGACAGTACTATATATCCAACATCCCTTCAGTCTTTTATTTTCTAATCAAATTCCATTTGAGTTTTTCTATTCACACTTTGTTTTTACGAAATTGGATTTCATTACCTTTCTAATCCCGATTAACTTTAAACGTTTTGGGTTCTTGATCAAGAGAAGATGACATTAACGCAAAACTTTATTTCTATAACAATTTAAGTTTTTTAAACAAATATTTTCGAGGAACTTTCACATTTTCTTTTTACACAAACAGTTATAAATAAAAAAATATATACTAATTTTTTAAAATATAATTTAAAAATAATTTAAAATATATTTCATTTATTACGAATGTTTCGCGATAAAATCAATTTATCGATAAAATCAAAGAAATCCGTTTGCGATGATTATTATAAGAAATGTAAAAGTTGTTTCAGAAAGTCTTATTATTATTCAAATAAATTATTCAAATAAATCAAAATCATGCTTGTAAAAAAAATTTAAATGAAAGATTCGTTCAATTTAACAAATAAACAATTGTCAATCTTTTGGAATTTTTTTTGGAAATCAATTACGTTTTATATGAATTCATTAAAACTGATTCCCAAATCAATGAGTTCTGTCGTATCAAATTCCGTAATCAAACGATCTTTGAAATGCTAACGAAGAACTGGTTTTTTTATTTTGAAAAATCTCAAACGTAATTTCGGTTGTCTGAAATTTTTATCGATTATTGGTAATGAACCATCGAAATTATTTACGAATCGATTGAATTTGGAAATAGTGTCTGTTTTTTTAAAAAAAAATATCTCTGTGTTTCTAGCGTGTAAATAAAAAAAACTTTTTCACCAACATTCGAATTTTATTGAATTAAGTTAACTGCTTTGTTTTGTTTAAATGTATTAATTTTTTAAATTCGGCGCAAAATGTGTTTTGTTGAATTGAGGTCAGTCGCCATTATTATTTGAAATTGGATCGAAATTTGTGAATAAATTCAAATTTTTCTTATTTATTGTTTATCTTTTCATTTTCTGTTTTCGATTTGTTCACGTGACTTTTGCCACATATTTGTGATCAGCCACAATATCGGGCATTGATAACAACTCAATCGTGCCTGAAATATGGACGATGAAACGACAAATGACGATACGAAACCCTTGAAATTAAACTCACCGACAACGGCAAACGATATCTCGTTGAATTTGGCGAGTCTGTTGAAAAATCTGTCACAGAATTCCGCCTCGATTTCCGATTCGTCTGTCATATCGATTTCCGAACTTAATCTCGATTTGAAAAATTTCGAAACGTCAAACGTTTTTCGTCATAAAACGACGGTAGACGAATTCCCCGTTATCGAATCGGAGATCAATAAATTGTCAGAAAATGTGAAATTGATTTCGAAATTAACGAATTCGAGATTGGCGACCGGTAATATCGACGTTTTGAATTCTGTGCAAATGCAGGGCATATCGGCAATTAAATCATTATTGGATAGTCGGAACGGTCAGATTTATTTGCTGATCAGGAGTTGTTCGGTACCGTCGATGGAGTCCGGGAATGGTTTTGCGAATCTTCCCTATACGAATGATTGCTCGCAACAAATCCAGTTTGCACCATCGGAACTCTGGGTTGAAATGGCTCCCTCAGACAGCTGTATCACAATCACAATTCTGAACGGTTCTAGTCTTGTGTTGGTCGTTCATCAATTGCAGATTTCGGGTCTTTCAACTGCTGAATTGGTTCAAGGGCTATTGGGTTCGCCACAGTATGATGAGTGTTCGATTGATTCAAATAACGAGCGGGAGATTGCATTGTTGGTTGATGACGATAATTCGATGTCTGGTTCACAGTTCCCTCATTCTACTCAATCGGTTAAGCAGGAAGAATGTAAGATGCAAATTTTAAATGTGACACCCCGACCGGATGCTCGCTCCCCGTCGCCGGCGTGCCGCAGCCACAAAATCGCTGCACCCGCTCTTGCACCATCAACGAATTAAAATTTTAAACTTTTTTTTGTTAAGGTGATTTTATTAAAATTTTGTCACAAAGATTTTGTACATCTTTTATTAAATTTCCGTTTTATTATACATTTAAATTTAACAATTTCTCAATTATACCATTCTATACAATAACATTTTCATTTCGTTTTCATAGTCGTTTAAAAATTACTTTTATATTTGATAAAATAACGTTTTGAAAATAAAATTGAAATCGCAATTTTCGTGTAATTGAACAACTTTTAAATTTCCCCTTTTTTACATAAAATAAAATCTACTTTTTAAAAATAAGAATAAGTTATATTGCTTAAAAAATATATTTTTAATTGTTTTCATTTAATCCTTTTTATGAGAGTTATATTTTTATTTTGTCTTAAACTTTAAAACTTCAAGCAATTATATTTTAATTTAAAATTTATGAATTAATATCATTTTGATTTGTTTTATATTTACACAAAAGTAACAAAATAATTTTCTAGATTATTTATTATTTCCCAAAAATTAAATTTTATGTTTCATATAAAATGCAATTTACTTTATTAATAAATCTATTTATTAGTTTTATGTTCACATTAAAAATTGATTTAATATAAATTACCTTTTTTACGCTCTTTTATAAAAATCTCATTTTAACATAATCTGTAAATGGAAATGTAATTATTGAATTATTAAATTGATTAGATTTCAAATTCTAAAATTTTATGAACTCAAAAAAGCTACTAACATATATCAAATGATATTGTAAAATTCTTTTCCTTAATTATAACATATCTCCATCGCCGCACACATAATATTCTCAGTTCTATTACCTAATATAACCAAACCATATTCAGTAATCCTTATACCTCCAAACAGCCAAATTACATCCTTACCCACAATAGCATCGATATCTTCTAAAAGTGAAGCCAAATCTAAAAAAATAACTTCTTTTCTCATTCCTTCAATCATATAACACCTCATTTTTCTTTTGTTCTAATCTAACTACCATTCAACATTATTTTGTGTGTATGCATAGCTCGGTGGTTTTGACATTGCTTTTCCTCACTACGGTCCTATTACATCTAGTATCGATAAGTGCCGTGGTTGTTTTTGACTCCACACTAATTGGATAAGTAGGTATTTTTGGGATAATTCCATGGGACACGGCCTACTCCACATTAGACGCGTCTCAACATCCATTTCCCGACGAACAGCTTCGAACAATGTGATCAGGACTACCACACCTAAAACAGATAAACTTTTTGCTTTCCTCTGAACATCTATTAGCAAAATGGTCTTCCTTATGACATAAAAAACATTAACCCTTTTCTCTTCCTAGAGTTTTATCCACATTTTTAGTCTTCCCATCGAATCTATTGCATTAAATTACACAACTTGTGTACAAAATTGCTCTTGCCATTCCCAATTACGACACATCTCTACTGCTGACTTATGATGGTATTAAGGTGAACCAAAAGTCTTTTCGTATTTTCTATGTCTTTTTGTTCAATTTTTTCTTATTACCTGATAAAGATATTTTATATTCACATATTATATGATTTTAAAGCTCTTGGACTGCTCTATCAAAATATATATTAAAACTTCTAATTAGTCGTTAATATAATTTTTATTGTCTTTTAGAAAAATCATGGAAATTTTTGAAATTCGTGTTCTTTTACGCCATTACTAGAAACAGGGCTTAAACTCAACTGCAGCAACAAGAAAGATATGCGAAGTTGAAGGCGATAATGTGGTCTCAAATTGTACTTCACAAAATTGGTTCAAAAGGTTCAACGAAGACGACATTAACCTCGGATACAATGCACGTTCAGGCCGACCTATCACCGTAGATTCTGGAGCAATTCGTGAAGCCGTCGAGACAAATCCTTCAATAAGTACTCAGAGATTGTCGGCCGAACTCGATATTCCTCAAACATCCATTGTACGACACATTCACGCTCTTGACAAGGTCAATAGATGATGTCGAGAAGTGCCTCATGAATTGACACAAATTCCACCCGAAAAGCGTTTTGAAACTTGTCAAAAATTGCTTGAAAATCCGCGCGATGACCGTTTCATCCGTCGAATTATAACTTGAGATGAAAAGTGGGTTTACTTCAGTAATCTCGACCAACAAAATCAATGGTTGGACCCCGGACAAATGGTGAAACCGGTAGACAAACAAGATCGTTTCTCAAGGAAGGCACTTTTGTGTGTTTGGTGGAATTTCGAAGGCCTGATTCACTTCGAGCTGGTTCCAAATGGTCGTACCATCTTTAATATTCAATTCAAAAAGATAAATTTTGATATCATCTTTAACGACACAAAAAAATTAATTAATGGATTCTCTTATATTCAAAAGATAATTCGCGCTGAAAAATGTTTTATTTAATTCATTAAAACACGGAACAAATATTATCTCTACATAAAAATAATTAATTTACGCATTTCTTTCATGTATGATACATAATTATATACACATATCCTAATAGAAAAAAAATTAAAAAACCACAAATGTCTTTCTATTAGTCACGATTTATAACACCACTAAACGTACATACATGCAAAACAATTATATTGATATAATTTCACTAAACTAGTAAGCTTTTAAATAAACCAATGTAAAATAGCCAAAAATATTGGTACAAACAGACAAAACAACCACGAATCACACAGGCCTCGACAGACCACACCGCACACCCTCGGTCAGCTGACGACAAACATCAAACCCAGCAAGACGTCAACACACAATTTTATTTCAACAATCAATTTGTTTAAATATCGAAAATCATAAGCATCATACTCAACTAATGCATTCTCGTCATTTTCGAGTTGCAAGGCACCGAATATAAAATTTTACACTTATGAAATTATTAATTATTAAACAACGCCTCGCTCGCAATATGTTACCATACCATCGACGCTGACCTTTACTGCGCCCAACTTGATCGGATGTATGCGGTACTTGGCGAGAAATACCCCGCTTTGATCAATAGAAAGCGAGTTCTTCTACAACAGGACAATGCAAATCCGCACAGCGCCAAACAAACAAAGGAAAAAATCAAAAATCTTTGAACTTCTTCTACACTCAGCGTATAGTTCGGATCTTGCGCCATCCGACTATCACCTTTTCCGCTTTATGGGATTCTTTCTTCGTGGTCGCAGCTTCAATAATCTGACCGAGGTCGAAAACGGGTGTCACCAGTTCTTCGCTTCTAAGAACAAGGATTGATACCGCAGTGGGATCGCACAACTTGCCCATAGATGGGTTCAAGCTATAAATTCAAATGGCCTTTACTTTGAAACTTAAATGTTTTTTTTATTTGTTGTAAAATTATGTTTAAATTTTTAATAAAAAATACGAAAAAACTTTTGGTTCACCCTAATAGTTCAGACACGAAGGCACATAAAACTACATCCCCAAAACGTTTAATTAGTTCTAGTAATTCGCAATTTTAGGCGTCCACAGATTCACCATTTGTCCAAACTCTATTATTTAATTTTGCAAACGCTGCATACTTATTTTACCACAAAGCTAAATATAGCTCTTGCATTTTAAGAATTTTTTTTTCTTTCTCAATTGATTTATTACCAAAAAAGGCCGGAACTTCTAAAAGAATGGGTAAATTTTTCTCTCTTTATTCCATTTTAACAATGTCACATGTAATTGTGAACTTTGTCTTACATTTTTCGATATTTTGAAAGGATCAATTTAATTTTTTGACAGCATCTAGAACAACACATATTATAATCTGCATCATAACCGACCAGATAGCTTGTAATCAAATACAAGAAAAAGAAAAAACCTTCCCAGAATATTTATTTTTTGTTTAGTTAAACTATTCCAATAAATATCGGTTGGATAATGGGTTTGCTCTTCTACAAAATAATTTTTCGTCACATTTTTTATCGATTTAAACAATATTTCTAATTTTCAGTTAACTTAATATTGCAGGGTTTTTCAAAACTAAAGTGCCTTTTTTTCAAAACTGTAGTCCACGAAGTAAATAAATTATATGAAATAAAGTAAATAAATTATATCATATTTAAATCAGAATTTGAAGCTTAATCAATATTTATTGACTTTTCCCGCCATTTTACAATATAAAACAAATTGTAAATTACGTTCTATGGCAAGAAAAGACAGGAAGACAGTAACAACCGAGTTATATTCAATATTAATCTGCCAATGTGACCAAGGTTCTACGTCACCAGCCATTGAAAGATCATTAGACCTTTCAGTAAAATTAGTTCGGTGTCATATTGCAAATTACCTTGAAGGTAAAACCTTTAAACCAGCTAAAGATAAATTCCACGAAACAATGATCCAAAAGGCAAGAGCTGCCTGGATATTTGACCAGAACATTGTGAATGCAGTTGTTTCTAACAATGAGCTGGTTCTAACCGAAATTGCCGATTTGGTTGAGATTAAGAATGTTTGAAGAATGTCATTATCAACTATCAGCAAACGGCTGAAAAAGGCCAGGATTTCTCGCAAGCGGTTTTCACATGTTCCTGCCAAACGGAACAGTGAAAGCAACCTGGAAACTCGTGCTGGTTATGTTGCACAACATTCAAGCATTCCTCAAGATCATCTTATTTTTCTCGATGAGAGTGGTTTAAATCAACACTCTACTCGTTCGTATGGCTATTCGCTTGAGAACATGAAGGCTTTTAAGACAGTTCCAGCAAACAGGAACGTGAATAATAGTCTTATGTGTACTATTGGAATTAACAAACTCATTGCTTTTGAGGTCAGCTTAGTGCTTACGATTCAGAATCCTTCACTTCATTCATTTCTGAAAAACTAGTTCCGTTTTTTTCATTTCATCAAAATTATGCTATTGTTATGGACAATGTTAGATTTCATAAATCTAAATCAGTATAATCATTTTTAAGAGAAAAAAAATATTCAATTTAAATTTATCCCACCATATTCTCCACAGCTCAATCCAATTGAGGAATTCTTTTCCATGATCAAATCCAGGTATTATTCGTATAAAATACTTATAAGACTATTCCTGAATGTATTCAAGCAGTTCTTTCATTTGAGCATGATTATTCAGTTGAATGTGCTGAATTTTATCGACACATGAGCTCTTGGCTTGAAAAGGCCCAAAGAAAATAACGACTTGAATAAAATCCTGTAACTTGTTAATATGTGTTTGATTTTTTTAATGAATTTAATTTATTTATTACAATTTATTTACTTTATTTCCAATAATTTATTTACTTCATAGACTATAGTTTTGAAAAACCCTGTAATAGATTAATGCTAATTTTACTTCAAAATTAGTAATTACATGTCATTTTTACGCCATATTATCCGATTTTTTTATGAAAAATGTTGATTTTTTTATTTTTAAATTTATCTTTAAGTTTGTAGTGAAATGAAAAACAAAACTAATTATTTCATCATTGTTGCAACTTGTTTACAGTCTGTGATGATTAATACAATTTTGAAGATTCATGATATTCCAAACATAGTATTACCATTTTCAAGATGTAATGAAATACAAATGAAAGAATTTTCAAACTATTCTACAGTTTGGTCACATTCAGAAATTTTTTTTGAAAATGCTATAGATGCAATTCTAGGATATCTTAAGACATCTAGAATTAATGTTTGGTCAGCTGGTCCATCAAGTAATTTGATTTATATATATTTGAAAACAAAATTTTCATACTTTCATTTATTTTAGTTATCTCTTAATTTCATGATTTAATATTCTCCCTCACAAAGCTTTCTTAAATTCAAAATTATTATTGCTAAAAACAACGAGTGTAAATGAAAATTTAAAATATTAAAAAAATTAATCATAAACAATATATGTTATTAATTATAAAATGTTGAGAAACAAAAGTTCTCCGCATTGTTAAAATAATGTTTTTTATATGTTTCTGGTATTTGTTTCTTAAATTCAAGTAATGTTGTTGCATCTCGGAGGGATCCTTTTTGTAAGGTGACTCTCGTTTTGCAAGTCGGATACTCGTCGTCGGATCGGCGATCATTTGTATAACCGGTTGAATATCTGTTACGAATTGATCAAATATATATATATATATATATATATATATATATATATTTATAAAATTTAATGTAATTTTTTTGTTAAAAAGTTTTAAATTGTATTAATGTTGGTATCTGGAAAATTCGATAAATGTAATTTGTTTAAATAATATGATTGTAAATTATAAAAATTTGAATGTCGATTAAAAATAAACAGTTGTGATTGAATAGCGAGTTTTTAATTTTTGAATATAATTAGTAATTAAAATTAGCATTTTCTGATTGTATTATTTTCTCCGACAAATCAAAAGTGATTGACAAATGTTTCCGATGTGAAACTAATCGTAAAAACCGATAGAAAACGTCGTTGATTTGAAATAGCGTATTTTCCGAATAAAGTGATCGCTTGGCGACAAACACTTGAATTTCAAATCCAAACTCTGTACAACGAGCTGATTTACACGAATGTGTCAAAAGCGGAAATCGCGAACAAAGACAATTTGAAAGACGCTTTTCAAACGACAAAAATTTTGGAGATTTTTAAAATTATATTGGAGAAAGGAGAGCTCCAATTGACGGAGAAAAAGAGACAATTTGTGATGGATAATTTAATTAAAGACGTCGCAAAAATTCTGACTGGTAAACTTTGAATCCGAGTACAAAACTATGCTTTCCACCGGGTGTGATAAAGAAAATGATTCACGATTGTCACATCAATTTGAAACCGAATAAATCCGCAAAACAACAATCTCTCGAAGTTATTCGAATGTTGATAAAGAAATTGAATGTTCCGATCAATATTGCTTTTATATGTAAAAATTATTGCGATACAAAAACAAATTAAATCAATCAAACGAGAATTATTGAGCTATTGTGAAAATATTTTCTCAGAGGTGCCGGAAAATTATGATTTATTCAAAGAAAATTTCGAAACGAAATGCACAATCGAATTACACAAAAAATGCAACAACAATATCATCAGGAAACGCGAACTCATGACTGGATTGAGCGTATACACGAGCAAATTAGTGACGTCATTTGTGCGAGGATTTAGTTGAGTGGTGATATAGAGATAGAAATTGACAAACTTATTCGATCAATTTCATATTCCCAGTCGCGATTGGAATCGTTTTTCGATTTGGCGGTTTTATTGAGAAAGAATTTCAATTCCGTTGTTTTTTACATTTTTTTCGTATAAACAACAATCGGCGATCACGTTCGTAGTTAATGCGTCCGTCCATATGTTTTTGTGGAATAATAATACAAGAATTCTTGTTCCAAAATTGGCATTTTTCTCCAGAGTAGAAGTGATGAATTTTTGCAGTAAATCTTTGCTTTTCTTATTCAATTCCACTGGATTGTCTTTATTATTGTGCTTCTTAAGACCGTTAATTAGAAAGTTGAGAATAATCGTGTGCAGAACTTTGTCTTCGCAAGTGGTTAGTGGCACTAATTTTTCATACGTGACATACGACGGCACACAGTTTTTATTGCATAATCTCATTAATATTTTTACAAATTCATTACGATAATTCGAATGATATTTTCTCATGAAGGCAGTTCGATTGAAGAGAGATAAAACGTAATCGATGAAAGTTTTATTTTTAATCGATTCATTGGAATTGCAGACATTCGACACCAAATTCATTAGAAAGAAAACAAAGTCTTTCAAAATTTTATTTTTTTTAAATCCAAATATTTATATTCTGAAACACTAAATTGATCATTTCGATTTGGCAGCGACCGCCTTCTTCGTCTTGGCCGTTCCTCGGAGCTTCTTCAATCGATTTTTTCTCTCCTTCCTCTGCTTCCTGGTGCTGGTGTCCTTGGTGCCGAGTCCGTGTCTCAACAACCGATGTTTCGGCTCTAACTTCTTGGCGTAGTAGAGGGAGTTGTAGATCAACGCGAATCCAGTCGATTTTTCACCACCGAAGTTGGTCTTGAAGTGGAACGCGAACACGACATCGGAGGTCGTCTTGTACATCTTTACCAAATGATCACGGATCTCTGTCTTTGGGACGGTGGCGCGGCCCGGGTTAATTCGTTAAGATTAAGTGTTGACTATTCGTTCTTTGTACAAATCCGAGTAAAGTCGAATCATGTGCAAATGATACATCCAGATGTATCACGTCTACTGAATATATCAATAAAAAATCTTAGTTAAAAGGAGTACAAGTAATTTTTTCAGATTGTATAAAATATGTAAAATTTGTGCCCAACGATAACCTTATTTCTTACGGATTCCTGGAAGTCATCTAGTTTTGTCTCAACATCTGTGGCAAAGAATTTTAGTGGGTATTTTGGGTTCCAGAGTGTCAGATAAGGTCAACAGAAATATATTCAAGATAGTTGATGAGTATTCTCGTTTTCTTTAACATTATCCATACATAATGTAGTGTCTGAGGTGATCATTTGTTATTTATTAATGCTGATCACTCAATTTAGTCCCCAGATGAAAGTCATAGAGACCCAGTTAAGCAATTTAAGAGCCAGGAGTTTATTCAATTCTTGCAGAAATTGAATATTTTGAAGTTTAGCACCAGACCATATCAACCAGTAAGGAAATAGCCAGTACGAGAGATAAAGGGGAAAGAGAAAAAAAGCGATATCACGTTCACGCGATCAAGGAAATTACCATCCTATTTAAAAGACTATATAATTGATTTCTGGTAAAGTGAGAATGATTCTAGTACTAGATTTTTAATTGAATAGTTAATAGTTCAATAATAATTTAATAGTTCAATAATAAATATAGATTTTCACTCTTAATTCTTTGTTATTATTACTTTAATTATTATTACGATTATTATTATATCTTTAATAATTAAAGATAATCGAGGTGTCATTCAAAGATTAATTTCGACGAAGAATCGGTACCCAATAATTGAAATTTATGAATCTTCAATAATCACTAGTGACTTTAATGGTCAAAATCAATTTTTAAAGATTTATCAGTTAAATGATTCATCAATACTTAAAACCATTTTGATAAATATCCCAAATAATCACATATCACAGTTTTTAACAAACGTAAGTTATATTTGTTTAAATTGCTCTAAAACACTCTTCTGATGAAAATTTAGTAAATTAACGAAATAAACTTTTTTAAATTATTGATGGGATGAGGTTCGACAAATTGGCATTTTTTTGAAAATAAACAAAATAATAAAAAATTTTATTTTTTGAAATAAATTTAATCTAATTATTATTTTTTTAATTGTTTCATTGATAAATCTTGTAGCAATTTTGTTAAAATTATGAATTCATTTTATGTTAAACAAGTAAAATATAAAAAATATTTTTAAAACAACACGCTTATATTATTGGTAGAAAACCACTGAGATCATCATGATAGTTTGAAAATTTCCCTGGATGAAATTCTGCAGGTTTTATTGTAGATCAGAGTTTCATTTTAAATATGGTTTCATAAAATGTGAATAAGCCGATTTCTGGAGTTTGTCTCGGAATCAATCAAAATTTTCAAAACTTTGATAAATTTCGAGTCTAGATTTCTGTTTTATAATTCGTACTAGTTGCCCGATTAAGATTGCAAAATGACTAATATGAAGAACATTTAGAAGAGTCTCGTTTGAATTTTTATTACAATCACATTTAGAGTCATTTTGACTCTCAGAAAATCTTTCATCGTTTGTCATCATTCTAATTGGTTTCCTTATTTATATTTTTAATCATGATTATTCGAACAATTTTTCATTTTATATTTATATTTATTTTTTAATTTTATATTTATGAAAATTTTATATTTATTAATTTTATATTATTATTTTTATTTTATTATTTTTATATATTTATTTTTTTATATTTATATTTATATAATTATTATTTTTATATATTGATTATTTTATTATTTTTATATATTTATCAATTTTATTATTAATTTTATATGGCAATTTTATATTTATGAAAATCATTGTTTTGCTTTGTAACATATTTGCATATTATATGCACTTTCTTCACCTGGAATTAATGATGTGTTTGAACGAATTCTTTCGACAATAAATCAAATTAGACATGAGAAAAATCAAAATAAGTGTTGAAACTTTGAAAGCCAAATATTATTTGACTAATTCTTGTGAAGATTTTTACAATATTTTAAAAAATGACAACAATATACTAAAATAAATTCACTCAAATAAGAACTATGTCAAGGTGTGGTGCCAGCAGCCGGACCGAGTGGCGACGTGCCGAGACTTTGTTTCTGGAGAGATCACCGC
>MQRK01217155.1:3902-14703 GCA_001938485.1 Girardia tigrina
TTTAATTAGTAAGAATCAAAGAAAATATCAATCATCCATCTGTGTAGGAGAGGCACAATCCGAATCAACATTCTACATGCACAAATATCAATACACAATTCAAAACATTCCTCACATGCGCCAAATATATAAATTATATATTTGATTTAATTGATATCGTTTTATATATTTTAAAATAATTCGAGAAAGAGAAAGCTTTATCCAAAATCCAAAATCAGCTTATAAGATTTAAGTTTTGTTTTAAAATACTTTTGTGATAATTGTTATAAGGGGTTAGTTTAAATTTAAGTTTCGTCAAAATAGTTTATTATTTTTTAATTTGAAAATTGAAAAGAAATAAATTAAAAAACTAAAATGTAGAGTAAAAATATGATAAAATAAATACTTATTTCAAATATGCTTACAGTAATAACAATTGAAATATTTAAATAAAATTTATGAAATAAGTTTGAATAAATTTTAAAATAAATAATTAACGGATTAATATTTTAAGAAATATATTTTTTAATAAAAAGGTTTATTGTAAATTTAAATTAATTAGTTTTTATGATAAAATTTTCGAAAAATATGTAAAATAAATTAAGGTTTAAATTTCGTAAAATTTCTAAATTTAATCGAAAAAATTTAATGAATTAATTTTGGGCGAAATTTGTTTAAACATGTGAATTGTTGATATTAATAAATTTTGTGGTGTTAAATTATGATTTCAAGATTCGATAATACTGAAAGTGGTATAAACGCTACTTACAATTGTAATAAAGTGAATAAATAATTATAAAAGAATCTTCAATTTTTTTATATTTCATTTTATATTTTATTAAGTCACCTCGATACCCCAACAATTTTGGCGCCAAATGTGAGGCACGATTTTGAAAAATATTATATTTTTGAATAATTCTGAAAGAGCTATAATTCTGAAAACTATATTAATTTTAATATTAATTTTAATTTAAAGTTTTTGGTTAGATTAGAAAATATGGATTGAAATTGCCGAGTCAGTCGTAGGTCAATTAGAAATGGTTCGCCCTTAGCCATCTGAGAACTTATTACAAGCTTTAAACTTAACCTGTTTCATACCGGGGTGAATTTCTGTCTGGTCAATCCATTAATATTATAAAGGGTGGGCCAAAAGTAACTACACAATTTATTCTGTTTAAATTTTTTTCAGGTTTACTTTTGTTTAAAATTATTTTATTCCACGGGCCTTGAATTTTTATCATGCCAAGATACACAACGTGGTAGATGTGTGATAGATTTGCCAAGATTTGGGAGTCCTAAGATTGTGAGATCCGAAGAAAATATCCAACGCGTAGAAGAAAATGTTCAATTCAAACCAATATTATCGTCAAGAAAACGTTCGAGTCATCTGAATATTTCGAGGACATCTCTGAGGCGAATTTTAAAAATTGATCTGAAAATGAAAGTTTACAAAATTCATATCTGCCAAAAACTTCAACCGGATGATTTTCAGAAACGAGTTCATTATTCTGTCAGAATTCTGCAAATGGTGGTCGAAATTACAGATTTCATTGAAAAAATGATAATGACTGATGAGGCTCACTTTTGGATGGATGGGTATATAAATAAGCAAAATTGGAGGTCCTGGGGTTCAGAAAATCCCATGGAGGTTATTGAACGAACTTCTAATCCCCACAAATGCACAGTGTGGTACGGTATTACTTCTGAAGCAATAATTGGGCCTTATTTTTTTGAAGATATTGATGGTCATCAAATCAAAAACAATGTGAATGGAATAAGATATCGTCAAATGATCAGAGAGATTGTTTTACCATTCATCGAAAATAAACCAGAAATGTGGTTCCAACAGGACGGGGCCACATGTCACACTGCAAATGAGACTATGAATTTGCTAAGAGATAATTTTGGTGACAGAATTATTTCAAGACTTGGTAACATTGAGTGGCCTCCAAGATCTCCAGATCTTAACGCACCTGATTTTTTTATGGGTTAATCTAAAAGACTGTGTAAACAAAAGAAACCCAAGTTCAATATCAGATCTAAAGAAAATTATAACCGAGGAAATAAGATCGATTAAGCCATCAGTTTTAAACAGGGTAATGGAAACTGCCATAGAAAGATGTAGAATATGTCAATTGGGAAATGGAAAACACCTAAATAATGTAATCTTTAAAAGATAAATTAAAAAAATATAACTTTTAAAGTTTATTTTTGTTTTATCGTTTGTTAAATTTAATAAAAGGAAAAGAAATTATAGCTTAAATAAATTGTGTAGTTACTTTTGGCCCACCCTTTATATCGTGATATATTCAAAAGGAAAAGTGGAATTAAAATATTTATTCACAAATAAATCTAGCGCATCAGCATTTGGGGTGCGAAATTGTTGACGTTTTATAGCTCTTAAATATGTTGACATTTCGAATTTTTGATTTGATTCGGTAAAACAATCTTTCGATTATTTGAAATTAATTATTGAATTATTATTTTATGTTGTGTTGTTAACTTTATGTTGTAGAGGGCGATGAACGCAACACATTTATTTTAATTTAAAGGGATTTAATATATGTTGTTTAGATTTCATTGCATATAATTCCATCTAAAATTGTTTCATTTTTTCAAGCTACCATAATTTATTACTGATCAAATTTATTGAATTTTCTAGTATAATCTACATTTATTATAGAATCAAAGTATCTAGGTTCTTGCTCTGACTATTTCATTCCAATGAGAAAAGTTAAATTAGAAGTCAATGTTTGAATTTATGTTTATGAATGTATGTTTCTTCAATTTTAGAATTTTCTGTTCTTTGCTTCCAATAAATGGTTCAGTTTATTTGTCTTTAGTCAATAATTCTGGACCTACTCACTTGGAAAAGTAGCTACATATTTTGATGACATTCATGAATTGAATTAACATTATTTGCTTAGAAGAAAAAAGAAATAATCACATTGTGAAAATCACTCAAAATTGGAGACAAGAAAAGAAAGATGTCTTTAAAAATTTGTGAATATGTTTTCATGTAAAACAAAAAATAATATTTATGCGTTGCAATTAATGGGCTTGGTACTTTATTTTAACAAAAGTTTCCTTTTATCCGGTCCATTTCAATAAAAATAGTTTTTTAAAAACACCAATTTGACTTTTCATATTTTTATTCACACAACAATTTTGATTGTCCTTAAGGCAATCTTTGTCAAAGCTTTCGTACGATTCCATTTCTAAACTAAATTGATTAATGAATTAAATCTTGTTATTTTTAGCAAACGGAGATATAAATAATTTGTTAAAATATTTACTCAAAACTTATTGGATTGAAATTAAAATGATTATTAATTATTTTAAAAATATTAATTTGGTTTATTTATTAAAAATCGTAAAAATTAATTAACTTATTTAAAATTTTACCACTATTTGAATTTAAGAATTCAAATATTAATCATCCATCTGGGTAGGAGAGACACAATTCCAAATCAACATACAACATTCAAACACAAAACATCAAACATTCAAAATATTCCTCGCGGTCTATAATATTTTCTATAAAATTTTTATAAAAATTTTGTAAAACTAATTAAGATTAATAATTAATTTTTTTTATTAATTCTGAAAAATAAATTATACAAAATTAATTGTTAAAACAATAATTTCTCACAAGATAAACGATTTGTCAGTTTCTAATTTATCCCAAAGGTTCACAAAAGAATAAATAAGGTATATTTAATAACAGCGTAACGACGGGAGTCTTTAAATGCCGGATATAATATATAATCTACATTTATTATAATGGATTGATCTGTTGAAGCAATTTACCGAATTATAAATAAATAAATTATTTATCTCACAAAAATATATATTTCAAATAGAAAAGTGTTTTATTACATTGTCTTTTATAAACAAATAATATTACATAGTGTACAGAAGATATGAATTAATAATTGCAATTTTTTATATTTGAATGAAAGTTTATAAAATAGAACAAAATATATGAGAAAAATTTAAGAATAAACCAAATTAAAAATTTTAAATCTGCCCTGAAAATTATTTTATTGCAGTAATTAATGCAACAATGTCTAAATAAAAAATTACATTTAATACTTAATTTAATAATATATTGTGAAGCATGATAATTTTAAAAGATTGTTATAGATAATTTTGCCCAATTAAATTTATCCTTCCCTATATTTTCATCAGTATACATAATCAAGTACCTCTCGGGTTCTTCATAATACTATAGTTAATGTTGTGAAGTACACGGTTTTCGACTGAAACTATTTTTATATATTTTTATCTTAACATGTTTTCTTTTTTATTATTATATTTCTTCCTATAATTTTATCATTTTAATAAATAAATGAATGAAAATCAAAAATCAAAAGAACACGAGCAAATTAAATGAAGACATCATTTAATTTAATCATAACAAGGAACCAAAAGAAAGTGTTAAACAGATAATCCTTAATTGTCTTCAATCATCCAAGTCAGATAAATTAACAAATTCTTCACCGTTACGCGTTGTATTAGAACGAAATTGGTGATGATTCTCCTTCAGATTTCAAGTTTATTTTTGAGATCCAGCCATTTCTATCTTTTGATGGTTTCTTGGAGGTTATTTGTTAGGAAAATCAATGAAATTCGATTAGGGATATCACAATCAACCGATTCTTTGGCCAATTCATCACTTATCTTGGAACATTTTCATTTGCGTTTCTGGAACTCTAATTAAAGTTATTTTTTGTTTTCATCATTTTTTATTCATGCTAAATGACGACGATGAGTGGATTACAACGGAAGAATGATAAAACAACAGACAAAAAATAATTGATAGAGGCTGAGAGAAACAAAATCTCTTCTGGGAATGAAATTTAACAATAGCTTCTCAAACTTCCAGATTGTCAATAGTCTCGCCAGTCACTTTAAGCACCTGCCGTAATTAATAGACAGATCGGCAGACTTGATGATGCTCCTCAACCTTTATCAACTTCAAAAGAAAGAAATAGACTTAAAATGACCTAAGTTCAAAAACTTTTTCTTGAGAAAATTTATTTAAATGAATGCATAAATTTGGATGAATTTACAGAATTTTCATTTACACAAATACTCACAAAGCCCAAAACCAAACAATTCTCATGGTTATTGTAAAAACAACAAATTTACTGATATGAGATGAATTTGTTGTTTTTACTATAAATGAAATACTCAGACTGTGAGTAAACTAGGCTAACAAGAATAAGGTGTTTGATGAGCCTAGTTGTATATTGGTATAACCAAAACTGTAAATGAAAATAAAACTGAAAGTTTGTCAATTAAACACTTTTAATGTTATAATAACAACAATAGGATGAACGAGATATAGATACCGTTAGTCTGTAGTTAGTAAATTAATTTTCGGATTGGCAATTGGTTAAACTTGACGATAATCAGGAATGAGTAACGGTTGGAGAATTGTACTGGATAATATTTCGACAATTCTGGTAATTCGGAATGCGAGATATTATTATAAATCGTCGGTAAGTAATTAACTGACCATTATAACTGATTACAATTTTTTATTTAATAATCATTAAATTAATGATTACTTATTCAAAATTGAAATTCAAAAATCCCATATTACTATGGGACGTCCGAATTACAATTTTTAATTACAATCAGTTATTCGTTGTAATTAATCACACGACTCCACAAAAAATAAAAAGAAATAAAAAAAACGCATAAAATAAACGCATAAATAAAACCGACTCAACAGAAACAGCTCCTCATCAATGAAAACTAAAATTTATGTTTTTTTACTGTTTCATTTAAGTACATTTACGCAATAAAAAAATAAAATCTTCGTAAACTAAAAAAAATAAGATAAAAAGTAATACAAGTAAAAAAATCAGATAACCGAGGATTATATAACTAGTGAAAGAGACGATTAAAAAAATTCTACCATCAAAGAATCCACATACCCTAACACAAACTGTTGTCAGAGTATAACAGTTATCATAAACAATTCAATCGTCCCTTGATAGAGACTACCCTGAGACGGTCAAATCCAAATCAGAACTATCAAAGTTCCAAAACAATCATAAGTTTTTTAATTACCTAATTAATATTAAAATTATATAACTAATTATCATATATTTTTCTATTTTAGATCCCAAGGAGTTCTCCACTCCCTCTAGCGCCCGCATCATTAATGGGCCTCGTTGAGAGCAGGATACAAATGAATCCAAGGATCCCCACTGTCGTATCATCTTCAAACGTATAGTGGACAGAAGCAACATACATTCTTCTTTATATATAACATTAACCATCGTTTTGCAGTCTAATTAATTTCTTTCCCTAATAATGTAATTATAACGCTTAAATAGTGTGTTTAAGGTGTTCGAAGAATACAATTTATGCATGCGGTTTACAAATAACGTCCCAAATTACTTTTGTTAACCTTTCTTAATTTATGAGTATGGTATATGGGACAGCCTTCATATGTATATTGATACTGTGTACGAATATTTAAATAGGTAGGCAAGCATATTGGGAAGTTATTGTTGGAGTGTGTAAAAGCTTTTGTCATTCAAACGTTACATATTTTAATATGTAATAAAAGTTGGTACTTTAATTTTACTTTCAGATGATTTTGGAAGTTCAAATGTTTTTCTAAGTTTAACCCAAAATACACATAAAAATACATGTAAAAACTAAAAATATACAATATGTATACGAAAATAACATTTCACAAGTGTTAAAAAAATACCATAATAATAAATTCTGCCTTCAAAACATTGCTGTTATAGAAAATAAGCTTCAACCTAGTCGGATTATATTTTGTATGACAGACTCAATACTGCGATATATTCCTAATTAAGTCAATATAATTATAAATATAGTTTAAATTAATCACAAAATTGAACGTTTTAAAAATGTCTTTAAAATTTGTGAACTTTCATATATGTTTTCCTTTCAGCAAATAATCTCGAAACTGCACTATGTAACTGTAAAAATTAAATAGAGACAAAAAACCGGAAATGAAAAATATTGAGATTTTTGATCATTTAACAAAGAAAACTTTAAACTCGACTGAAGCAACTTAAATGAAACTGAAACTTATCCATTTATAGGTAAAAGGAAATTCAATTAAATCTGTCTAGGAGTTCAAAGACCGGATAACATAAAGTTTTACAAAACAAACTAATAAATATAGTTTATTATTTTAACAAAATTTTCATATTAGCTTAACTAAATCGACAAAATATTTTACCCATTTGAATTTGTCCATTAAATGGTTTTCTTTTTTTGTTATATATTTAAATAAAAATCATAAGATTTGCTAACAAATTAAAAATAAAATATACTTTTGAAATATATATATATATATATATATATATATATAGAGCAGCTCCACTGCGTCTCTGGAGAAACATGCCAACGCATCAAACAGAGGAAACCAATATAAAATTTTAATTTTAAGGTGGAGCAAGTAATAAAACTCATTCACATTGTGAGGAATATTTTAAAATGTTTGAATGTGTAAATGTATGGATGCGGTGTGTTGATTTAAGTATGTTGAATTTAGAATGGTGATTCTCCCACCCAGATGGAAATTGGTATTTTTTTATTAAATTTAAAGTGATTGACTATTCGAACATAATTAAAATAATCATTTGATAAGTTCATATTTGTAATTTAACAATTAAAATTAAGTTTAATATTTTTTAGTAAAATTTAAATTAAATGCATTTTTAATAATTTGATAACATTTTTATTATTTTGGGTTTTATTAAGAAATGGTTAAATAAAAATTATTTTTAATTAATATTATTTAGAGGTTAAATATTTTAAAAAATGATTTAGAAAATTTGTTCGAATAATTATAATTTAAAAATAGAAATAAGAAAACCAATTAGAACGATGAAAAACGATGAAAGACTTTCTGAGAGTTGTAAATGTGATTGGAATAAAAATTCAAATGATACTTGTCTAAATGTTCTTAATACACACTTTATTTTATAGAATTATTTATGATTTATCACTGGAATTTCAAAATGTACATATACGTAAAATAGCCATATCCAAACCCTAGAAGATCTCAAATGGTTAAATTTGATTTCAATAAATGAGTAATTTTAAGTATCCTTTTGTATATATATATATATATATATATATATAAATTCAAACAAAATTGTAAATGAAAAAAAAATTAAATTAAATTTTCAGTAAACTATATTTAAATAATCATTTATTATTCCTGAAAAGGTTGTTGTATTTCATATAAAAATATGCATAAAATATAATTCCGCGAGTTACGAATATCGGACAAATATAAAAAAATATAAAAAATATCATTTAATTTGACTGAGAAATCTATTTTTATTTTATGATTTTATTTGTGATTTAATACAGTATTTTTCTTTTATTCCATGAAGGATGTTGACAAATTATTGCTTCAGTAAAGCATTATACACTTTATCATCCATTTATTAGATCCTGAAGCGGATGTAAATTTGACTTTATTATTTTCCTTGTTTCGGTTTTTTTTGTCATGATATTTATTAATGAGTTGTCCTTATTTGTTATATAATATCAGAATAATTTATACTAGTTTTGAAATTAAATTGTACAAAGAATTTTTAGCATTTCTGAAGAGAAAAATATTATTCAAAATATATTTCACAGATAAAAGAATTTTTCCAAAAAAATCATTTTTATTCAAAATAATTTTAATAAATCTAAAAAATAAGCTTTTAAGTCACAACATCATTTCCTAATCGCACATCATTTATCGACGTAGCGGGTGCTTCAAATAATTCCTCATCATTTTCTATTTCTATAGCGGAAACATCGCCATTTATTATTCGATCCCATACATCATCAGCAGTCAGTACCATTTGGTTTGCAGGTTCTAAATAATAAAAATTATAATTAATAAAAAATAAAAAACACAATTTATAATATAATAAATCGTTGAATTTCACGCAAAAAAATCATTTAAAATTCATCAAAATCATTAAAAATAATAAAAAGGTCAAAATAATAAAATACTTGAATAAATTTGGACCAAATGTACATACTTATGAAAATTCAAGTTTGATGTCCAATTATGGTATGATACACTACAGTAAATTATAAAATTTTAATGCGAATCAACAAAGGCAATCTCGAACAACAAAAAATATTTCTCTCGGAAAAGTAAGCTTTTTTAACATTACATGTTACAATATTTTAAGATATTCTTTGATAAAATTCCATTAGAAAAACTGTAATAAATGTAAATTACTCTTTGACATTTCCAGTATAGAACACAATAGAAAAATTCAAAATGTACTCGAGGCAAGGCTGTGAAAAAATACATTTATATTGCAATTAATTGCAATTATTCGCTTGCAATAATTGATTGGAGTTATCCAATTAATGGCAATTAATTGCAATTAATTGTAAAGTGAGCAGTAAAAATAAGACCAGGTCAAGTTAACCGTAATTAAAGAATGGGTTTTTAAATTATGACGCATTAAACCAAACTAGATTAATATAATTATTAAAATAACAATTATTTTGTTTCAATATTGTACAGTTTAAAGGTCATTTATTATTTATTAATTTAAATCCCCAACTCAAATGACCAATGCAATTATTAGCAAGACTGAAATACAAAATTTTTTAAAAATATCGACAGCCGTCGGGGAGCAGGATAGATGGAATTGCCTACTGTGTCCGGAATCAAAAAATCCCATTCGACAAAAAGAAAAATCCGGCTTTACCAACTTGGGTAATCACATCAGCAATGTGCATCCGGATTGGGTCACAAAGCAAACGGCGCAATGCACATTTGAAAAGTATCTTCGTCCGAAATCTTCGAATATATATGGATGAATGAAAAAATTCGTCTTGAATTGCCAGCCTTTAAGCATTGTAGAGAACTAAATAGAATTGGAATTTACAACTCTAAAGCCGGTTTTCAGAATGACCTTAAAATCTGCGATTTCAAAGACATACAGATTAGCATTTGAACAAGTTATGGAGTTGCTACCGCAGAGTTTTTGTTTGTGTTTCGATGCTTGGACGGAAAACTCCTTTCATTTCGTGGCGATTTATGCCATTTTCAATGATTTGGAGTTCAAAAAAAGACCAATTCTTTTAAGCTTTGGAACTTCACTTGATGAAAGCAATTGGAAATCCGCTAATTATGCAGATACGGTCATCGCATTGCTGGAGTCGATGAACAAGTTCATAGAGAACGTCATTTGTCTTGTTGGTGATAACTGTGCAACCAATAGATCACTTTCAAATCTTTTTGGACTTCCATTAATTGGATGTGCAAGCCACAAATTAAATCTGGCCGTCGAGAAGTATATTCAAGGTTTTCCAGAAATACAAATAATAAACCAGCTAAAATTTAAATTAAAAAAGTAATTTTATTTGCAAATTTATTTATTTAAAAATTAAAAGGAACAGTGTTTAAATTTTATTTAATACAAATAATTTCATTTAATTTATAAATTACTTTTGGTATTTTTTTATTTTATTTTAATTGATCGCTTTTTTGTCGCGAGTTTTATTTGTATGGGAAAATTTTCTTCTATCTTCTATTTCCAACTTCTGTAAATACCAAAATTCGTCTTTGGCCCTTCACTCAGGTCGAAAATCTTTGTGCCTTAAATGTTATTCCTGATTCAAGTACAAAGTTCAATCGATGTCATTCTGCCATTTTTTGAGATTGGGAATTGAGAATCTGGCTAAATTCTCTTAATTATTCATTTGATACTTCCTAGATAATCAAAGAGTCTTCTTATCTTGATGCTTATTAGTAGTGTAAAAATGGGCATTCTCCCTCACTACCCCCCCC